>JAAMPI010000225.1:0-50221 GCA_013054445.1 Cudoniella acicularis
TGTCATGGCTGCCTCCCAAGTCCTCACTTCCGGCACGTTCCAGGGCGTTGTTGATCAGTTGACGGATATTTCGAATACGGGCAACTTGGCGGATATCGCGACGATTAATGCCAATCGTTGTGCGAATGTTCTGCCGGCCATTGATGTTTATTTTGCGGCTGTGGCGCAGGCTACCGGTGCTCAGGGTGTTTATCAGGCTATTAGGCCAGCGGCTTGTGGTGGAACCCGATAGAGAGTGAGAGAGATGCAGATATCTTCTTGCGCTGGTTGAGAGAGGATAAAATTTATGGATGAGTGGTTGCATTGGGTGGGTAGCGCTTGACTTTTTTGGGCTTTTGGTTTTGGTTTTAGATGAGTGGATTTGGTCCATAGCGCGCGAGTAAAGGTTATTTGTTTTTATGAGATTTAGCTAGAACATTTATGCATAATACAGTTTATATTATCTTGCCTATATTTCTGCAGCGCAATCGTGAACAAAGCTTCGATTTACCTTGAGGTTGTTAGTGAAGGGTAAAAGGTGGAAAGGAGATGCGAAAAAGGGGCGATTCGCTTATCTCAGGGGTTCGCTAAAATTACAGCATGCAAGTTCCTATAATTTAGCAGTCAAGATCCTACAATACCACAACAACTAAGGTGTTTGTAAATGTATTAAAAATCGAATAGCCCACTTGGAACATTATCTCTCAGTGTCCCCTACATTCGCGCATTCTTTTAACTTTGTTGTAGTTAATGCGCTTGATGGTGAAGAGTCGTTGCGAAATTACAGGGCCTTGGGCGCTCGAATTGCTGCGCTACAACGCGAAATACCAACAGGAAAGGGGAATTCCTTTCATGGATTTCAAAATAATAGAGTAATATATCTATAAATATTCTAGAACGAATTTGTTCATTTGGTTTGAGAATACTGCTCTTGTCGTGAAGTATCCCCACAATCCCAGCTTAGCGTGGTAGCTCAACATTTCACGTAAGTGTAACACTTCGAAAGATTAAAATGACCACGAATTTAAACCTCGGGAAGACTATATGAGTATAATTTCAGAGCACGATATAGTCGTTTAGCAGTATGTTTTAAAGTAAATTCGACGTAGAATGGGATCACTTTTAGAAATGTTGTAGTCAACTGCTAACTCGCAAACGACAACGCTGCTAAGCGACTGCATCCCAGAACACCGCAATCTAGAGCCTGGGTCGAGGCAGGAATATATTTGGTCTTCGCTATGAGTTCTGAGAATGGCCCCGATTATAGTTTCACGCTGCCAAAAATCTTGTAGCTCGTTCTTTGATCGATTTCCCGAAGCGGAGGAAAGACGCAGAGACGCGCTGAGCGGTCGCGATGATCAAGTAACGTAACTTATGTCACCATTACACACGGGTCACGAGCAACCATTGTGAATCCTAGCTCATGGAACTTTTCTATAGCAATTGCAAGGTCCTGGGTTACTTGGTGAAATAGCAAGTCGAGGCAGACTAGGATTTCAGAGGGCAAAGGAATTTATTAAAATAATAATAATTGGAGTATACTAACGTTCTGAAGTCCTAGAAGAGTGTCAGTCGAATTCTGTTTCCCTCTTTTTAAATAAGTAGCAAGAAAGATAAAACCCATTTTAAAAAAAAAAAGTGTTTTGTGAAATGGTAGCGATAGTAGGTTGGGGGGCCAAATGAAGCTCGAGAGGCGAGAGTCGAGGGTCGACTGAAGAGAAGCAATGGTCTAGAACATGGGGTAGGTGAACGTTACTATGTCAATCATACACACCACAACTATAGGCTTGTGCTTCCACGCTTTGGTGGTCAGTGTTAGTGTCAATATCAATGTCATTACAAGTGCCGGGTAGTTCATCGGTGACACAAAAGCTTAAAAAGAGCCAAGATCATTCTCTTACTCTTGATTCTCGAGTCGATCAGTGCAGAGAGCCGTCATGATCTGCAACTACATGTCGATCCCCCAGGAACTTCAATATGGCCTTATGATGTTCTGTATGCTTCTAGAACTACCGAACTAGAAGCCGTCATCTTGTCAACTTGTCAATTACTATTCAACAAGATATGACAAGCGTTGATCTCAGATCTGCTCATCACGAGGTATCAAAGAGCACTATTGAATTCAGAGTGAAAAAAATATCTTCTCGTAGAAATCGTAATTCATTTATTGTAAAAGTTACTGGTATCAAATGCAAATGCAGCCAATCTGAAGACATCCATCTCTCGTAGCTCAAGCATATTTTGAACCCCCATCCTCTGCCCCGCATTTCGCAATGTTCTTCCCATCATTCACTCATCCATCATCCATCATCCATCATCCATCTCCCACACACCTATGAAATTCGTAACTCATTTCAATCGTCTCTCCCCTTAAACACTAGGATGCGCATTCCTCGCCCTCCCGGGTCTCACTAACCGCTTGAGACCTACCCACGGGGTATTAATCGGACTCTCCCCCGTAAAGATAAAAACATCATACAACCACCCGCCAAACAAGCACCCAAAAAAACGGCGCCACCATCGGAATCCAAAAATAATAATTCCCCGCCGCCCAAACATTATGACCATACCCCAACGCATAACTCATCAGTCTCGGCCCAAAATCACGAGCGAGGTTAATCGCATAGCCAGTTTCCCAGCCGAAGCAAGCGCCGATGCCGAATACGACGAAAAAGAGTCCGAGGGGCGTGAGGTTCCCGGCGCCCAGGTTACCATTGTCTTGCAGGGAGTAGATGCAGAACATGAGGATTGTGGAGGCGATGAATTCGGAGAAGAATTGTCCTGTGCGGGTCATGAATGCCGCGGGGTAGGTGCAGAATATTCCAGCTGTCGAATGGTTGGAGTACCCTGGGACGGTGCGGATGTGGGCGCGCCTTCGTAGACGTCGATGGCGGATTTGTAGTTTGCTTTTCACTTGATGTTAGTTTTAATTTTCACAGTTGAAGATAGGGAGAGGCGCTTACCATAGACGATGCCAGAGGCGATGAATGCACCGAGGATTTGAGCAAGCATATAGATGGGGAATTTTCTCCATGGAAATTTGCGGTAGACACTTAAATTAGAAAGTTAGGATGTATTTTGGATTTGGAGGCAATATGCTTACCAGTTGGTGAAAGTAACTGCGGGGTTAATGTGAGCACCGCTAACTCCAGAGGCGTAGACACCCAACATCACACCAATACCCCAGCCCCAAGCGATACTCTGGTATCCGCCCTTCGCTCCATCACTAAGAACGACTTGAGCAATGACTCTGAGCTCTGATTAGTAATTTGCCGCATGCTAAGCTATACTTTTTGACTTACCCGTCACCAAAGAGAATCAGAATAAAGACGCCAAAGAACTCGGAAAACGGTTCGCGCATAACATGTCTGACCCGACTCCACCATAGCTCCGGCTCGGCCGGAACGACCTCTTCTTGAGGAATTTTGTGATCAATACCAGGTCCATGTTCAGCGTAAGGAGCTTCCTCAGAGCCAGAAGGTTGCTCGTCCTTCTGATGAATGTGCTCTACGTCCATGTGGGTATCCTCGTCATGAGAGAATGACGGGCTTGCGTGAGAATGCTTGTCAAACATGATGGGCGTAGTTCGAGGTGGATCTCTTGGGTCTTGTAGAGATGGACAGTTATGTGAGACGGTGGCTGATTTGAGGATGTACAGAGGAGGGGAGGTCTATGATATATGATTTTGAAGCTTTACCAAAGCAAAGGCTCGCAACGGCCAATTCAGCTGACGTCTCAACGAAGCTCTGGTCTTTCTCACCAAGCCAAGAGCTTGAGAGGCTGCACTCGGTCCAAAATGGACAGTTTCCGCTCATAATAAGTCTAAGTTGGTCTGAAATCATTGCTGCAGCTTCACATTGCATGGAGGGTTGCATCACTTGAGCAATTCGTGCCGACGCATGGAAGGCAGGGATCCAACGGCATCACCTCGTAATGTGAGCTCAATTATTGACTCTGTAAGACGATGGGGCTGGCGACTTCTGACTCGAGGTGGCAGGGCTTACCAGGAAATGTGGAAGGTGAGAAGCTCCAAATAGAGGGGGCTCGGACAATCCGCCGACTGAGGCTTCGAGTTAGGAATGTGTTCGTCGCAGAACCGTCGGACCCTCTGGAATGCCCCCAGATCTGGCAGACTGAGCCTAGATTGTAGTCCCTATGTTGAGAGATACACTTGTACTAGTAGTCTGGTACTATAATAATCATGACTGAGTAAAAGTCACCAGATCTGGTTAAAGTGTCTAAATAGTCCCTTTCCATGATGTGTAAAGCCTTTAACCAGAAGAAATATGCTCTTTGACGACACATGAATAACTTTCATATTTCATATTTCATATATCATATGTCACGGCAGGAGATAAATATGAGGGGATTCCTTGAAAAAAAGAATCACTTGCCACCGCTGATCTCGAAATAGTTGTTCGTTTCGCAGTTTTGGAAGCTTGATCACTCGTGTTGTCGGCGGCAAAACATTTTGCCTATTACTGAACCAAAGATTGACTCTACGCCAGCACTGAACATGCTCCAGAAGCACTCTCAAGATGCAACTAACAAGATTATTCTACTTCCAGAAGTCTTGGCCATGCCTACTGTAGGTCGCCGCTCGTGTACACTTGTCAACCCCGCAAGGTGGCGACCGCAAACCAACTAGCGTTGTAGCGTCCTTAGCATAGGCGTGTGCCCAGCTCTTAGATCACTGGATCAAAGCACTGTATAGTAGTAATTGATTCGCGGACCCGACCTTGGAAAGTAACTCGACTTATCAATATCACATTCTGAGTAACTCGAGAGGTGCTCACGAGAGGTAGGGTGAATACCAAGTGACACCGTACAACGTCCCTTCCGTTTTATTGAGGGCTCAATATATGCAGGCTCCCATAAATGGGATTGTGAATACTGCGTATCTTACGGAGGGTACCCCAGTTCATGCTGATAGAAATATGCTGTAAGATCCATAGTGGAGTTTCCCCGCCTTCCACAACAGCTAGATCTGAAGGCTGGAGCAACATATCCAAGAGAAACCCAGAATAAGAGTTAGGTGCATTAGATAGCACGGCCTGTAGCTCTCACCAACTAAGCCGAGAGTATCAACTAGCCATCCAGGCAGCAATTTTGAGATCGAGGAACCTCAACGACACGAACGGGGACAGAGCTCGAGCTTCGAAACTCATGGGACATGAAAGTTTTCAAAGGAACAAAGGATCCTCGAGGGTGATGACTCCAGCTGGATAGCACTTTGACGACTTGTCATTGCTTGTACACACGCAGTGGTTGAATGCTGAATGACACGACTCGAATGGATGTTTCGAGGATATTGAGATCTGAACTTGCAGTTGGTGAGCTGTGGCGTTCGTGGCTGAGGCTCTAAATCGCCCGAAAATATGCTAGACTTCTTCTGGTGCAGCTTCGATCTCTTGGTGAACCATGTGAGGGGGCTTCGCTAATCATCTAGCTGCCCCTGAAAAACTACTGGTCAACACGCGAGCAACCCCGCGACCACAGAACACCACGACAATAGTAGCTTCGCCGCCAACGTCGACGGTGCTCCGTTGGTGCTCGAGACTCGATAGTAATATGGGAACAATTTTGCCCTCGTACGCTCTTTGACGGCTTCACAGCAGCGGGGAGTCGGCGAGTCGTCCTCGGGGCTGAACACCTCATTGCGCCAGCTTCTCTCGGCCAGCGGGTCATGAGGGAACTAAAGATCCAGATGATTATCGCTATTCCCTGCGGGCTCAATAGTAGCCTACATGATCCAGCCAAGATATGAAGAGAACGTTCTGCAAGCCCTGACTCCTGTGTCCGAGGGCTCGAAGCCTGGAAGCCATCTGGCCTGGCCATGCCGGGCATCATATAACACAGTTGGCACAACGTGGTCTTGTCACATTTATCTTCCACATGGTCCCGCCATCCCCACCATCACTACTTTATCTCCTCCCGAATCTGCGGAAACAAGCCGTCTGGTGGCTTCGGCCCTTCAACCAGCACTCAGGTTCTTGGTAACATCGCGGTTGAGTCCCCTTGCATATCTTCGGGTTTCCAGAGGCTGGATGCTCAGAGAAATCAAGCCGTCGTAAATCCTGGAATCTCACTGCTCGAATACTATAATGCCCATAGATTCGCTGGGAGTTCTCCATAGTTCAGACCCCACAGCCACCCGTTCGAAACTATACCCCCCCCCCCCCGGGGCCCCCGCTTCGAGAAAAGCAAAGCTACAGATCCTTCAGAATACAAGAATGATGTCGTGCGCCCCTCATACTTACTCCGTCCCTGGGATTACACCCTGGAACCATTAGTTGGGACCTCGCTGCATACTACTTTCCGCGACGCACCTTTTTGGGCGTACCATGCAAGTGGTATTGTCCAGAAGTACGGCTCGATCATTTCCAAAACATTGGATATTGATCACATGCCGCTATCTCCAAAAGTCCAGGCTTTTGAGGGGGTTTAAGAGCCTCCCGAGGCCTCGAAATTCTTCCTTCATATATCCTTTCACAATGTCCAGTAGCATCAGTCAACTTGTCACCGGTCCATCATCAACTTCATCAAATTCAAACAACATGGGCGAATCATCAACACCTCTTGCAGCACAAGACTCCTTCATTGGATCCATCGATCAAGGTACCACGAGCACAAGATTTCTGATATTTAACAAGGATGGAGAGCCAATCACCTCCCACCAAATCGAATTCAAGCAAATCTATCCGCATCCAGGGTAAGAACCTCTTCCCGGACACTTTTATGTTGACATGCTAATCAGAATAGTTGGCACGAGCATGACCCGCTTGAGATTATCAGCTCAATTGAGGAATGCATTGAAGGCGCCGTGAAGTCATTTGAGCAGCAAGGGCACTCTTCCAAAGCGATCAAAGCCGTTGGAATCACAAATCAGCGGGAGACAACAGTGGTCTGGGATCAAGAGACCGGAGAGCCACTATACAATGCGATCGTTTGGACGGACACAAGAACACAAAGGTTTGGTGCGGCAGTTGAAGTCTCGCCTCGGTGCCGACAAGCTGCAAAACCTCTGTGGTCTTCCACTTTCGACATATCCCTCTGTTGGAAAGCTTCTGTGGTTGATCGAGAATGAGCCTAAGGTTGTTGAAGCTTACGAAAATGGGAGGCTTGCATTTGGCACTATCGATGCATGGGTCGTGTACAAACTGAATGGTGGACCGAAGAAAAATGTGCATGTCACAGATCCTACTAACGCTTCTCGAAGTATGTTCATGAACATTCATACTTTGAAATACGATGAACAACTTCTAGACTTCTTCCGGTTTGATATGAAGAAACTGCATCTTCCAAGGATCGTTCGTTCGTCGCATCCCACAGAATACGGCACGCTTTCAACTGGGATTCTGAGCGGTGTACCCATTGCAGGCTGCCTGGGAGATCAATCAGCAGCACTTGTGGGCCAGAAAGGTTTCTCCCCTGGAAGAGCCAAGAACACTTACGGAACTGGATGCTTCCTTTTGTACAACGTGGGCGATAAGCCCGTCATTTCCAGCCACGGACTACTGAGCACCGTCGCATACGACTTTGATGGCACTCCACAATACGCATTGGAGGGCAGCATCGCCGTCGCTGGTTCCAGCATCAAGTTCCTACAAAACAACTTTGGATTTATTGGCTCATCGAGTCAGATTAGTCAACTGGCAGAGACAGTTCCCGACAATGGTGGCTGCACCTTTGTGACCGCTTTTAGTGGCCTTTTCGCCCCATACTGGATTGATGACGCTCGTGGAACTATTTGTATGAATCTCTTCCATTCAAAACTAGCATTCGAAACTGACAATTTGTAGTTGGAATCACAGCGTACACTCAGAAAGGACACATCGCTCGCGCAACATTAGAAGCCACTTGCTTCCAAACGAAGGCCATTCTTGACTCTATGCAAAAAGACAGTGGCCATGCACTTGCCGAGCTCGCTGTGGATGGTGGTATGACCAACTCTGATCTCTGCATGCAGGCATGTATTCCATATTCGCCTAAGAAATTTCCATTTTCTAATGCGGAAACAGACACAAGCCGACCTTATCGGCATTCCAGTTGAGCGACCTCGCATGCTGGAGACAACCGCTCTCGGTGCAGCCATTGCTGCTGGCTTCGCAGTCAGTGTCTGGGAGAATTTTGAGCAATTGAAGAACGTTAACAC
Organism: Cudoniella acicularis; assembly: GCA_013054445.1. Lineage (NCBI taxonomy): Eukaryota > Fungi > Ascomycota > Leotiomycetes > Helotiales > Helotiaceae > Cudoniella > Cudoniella acicularis. The sequence continues at coordinate 8,135 of JAAMPI010000225.1, forward strand.
AGCAGGTATCACGACTTTCATGCCAAAAATTGCTCCCAAGGAGAGAGAACAGAGATTAGCGAAATGGCAGAAGGCTGTTGAGATGTGCAAAGGCTGGGCTGAGTAAGTGCCCATGGCGTGGTGTTATTTTCTTGGTCTGCGGTCCACATGGCTTGTTTTATACCCTTTATTTAGGTCTGATTTCTGTTACGGAATTATTGAATAAGGGATCTGCCAACTAAATGGTTATTTATTCAGGGATGTTCCTTCTACTTTGCCTCATACATCTGCTCAAATTCAAAGCTCCAAAGCTGGAAATCATCCCATTTCGAAACTTTGATACGATGACCTGGCTAAGCGAATTGAAAATACCAACATGGATTCTCCTAGAATCTATTTTTGATGAAAATCTATGTTTCTTCCAATTTTCCGATGATCCGATCTCTTTACCTTTTTCCTTGACGGTTAAGTTCCGGAAAACCTCGTTCATTCCATTTGAACCCTGCCTTTCTCGGCAATCATGTATATGAAACAACCATCAAGGATGAATCTACTCTTGTTCGAGATCTCCCTATTATGCTATATGATAGTTCGGAGAAACAAGCTTAATATTTTATTGCAGGCATTTTTGTTTCTGCCAACTGCGGGGAGCTTCCCGTTTACCCCACCATCCCAGTCCATCCTACCAAGCAAACTGGAACGAAACATTTTCCAACCTTTATTGAGATTTCCTTTTCATGCCTTTTTGCACATAATAATTTGTAGAGGTCTATCAAAGGTGATAATCGCCATGCATTCCTCACTTATTCTCTCCCTCCTCCTTGCGCTGAGTTCAGCAACAACAACCGACGACTCTAACACGACCGCCAAAACCATCATCCCAAAAGATTGCTTCAGCTCACAATCCAAATTTGACACCTACTTCGACTACCTGTACCCATGGGGAAGCGATCATAATGGCGCTGCCCGCATGGACAAAGCGCACGTGTCCCTCTCCGACTCCCACCTCACCCTCACAGCGGAGCCAGTAAAAGGCCAACCGGACGCCTCTCACGGCGGCAAAGCAATCCCCATCCACTACCTCTCCGGCGCCGTGCACGCCAAAGAGCACTTCACAGTCGCCTCTAAAGGTGGCTTCGATTTCTCTGGCGAATTCCAAGCTACGACTACGAAAGGAACTTGGCCTGCATTCTGGCTTACGGCTGTGAAAGGATGGCCGCCTGAGATCGATATGGCGGAGTGGAAAGGCAGTGGAAAGATTAGTTTTAATACGTTTGATACGAGTGATAAAGTTGCGGCGAAGGATGTGACGTATGAGAATCCGGGGGAGTGGCATAAGATTAGGGCCGAGTTGAGGGCAGATGGATCGGATGTAAAGGTTAAGTTTTATTTGAATGATGATTTAGTTACCACGCAGACGGGGAAGGGGTATGTTGGGCAGGCGTTGTATTTGTGAGTTTTTCTTCTGCTCAAAATTTTTGGAGGCTGTGGGGATGGCTGATGCGGGGTATATAGGATCATTAACTTGCAAATGGAGGGGTCTTCTGGGTCGCCGGGGCCGACGAAAGGTATGTGAAAGGGATTCTGCGGAGTTTAACGACGTGATAACTGATCAATTGCAGACACAACTTACTCGGCTCGTAATCTAGAGATCTTGAGCTACAATCCATAAAAGCATAGATACACATCGATTACAAGAAAACTCGAGGCCGTCATTTTATTCATCCATTAGAGGGCAATTATAATCTTCTGTAACGAGTGTCCATTTTATATCCCCATTGTAGCCTAGGACTAAGACTAGGAACTCCAACGTGTTGCCTTGCTAAACCCCAAGAGCCAACTTCTCGGCAGAACATCAGGCTTCTCCCCCTTATTTCCCTTCCCTTGTCTCACTCCTCTCTTCTCTTCCCTTACTCCCTGCCTCTCCTCCTGACACCCCAACTAGAAACTCTAGAATAACACCGTAGCGCTAACCCAGAAAAATTCCCAACCAGCCTACGGAAGTGGTGCCGCAGGGCAACCTCGGAGATTACAAGGCCCAGGAACCATTTTCTCCCCCCGACCCCTGAAATGCATGTATGTGCTCGCTCGGCGGCTTGACTGATAGTCTTCGCAAATTTCTAGGTTAGTCCCGACTTGTCTATTGCATGCGGAGCAGATCCAGATCCAGAGCTTGCACATTTTGTTTGTTGAGGGGGTTGACGTCTTTTTGATGCTGAGGGAGGCGAATGTGTTGTGAGCTTGGGGAAGCGTGTGGAGGGTAGAGAGTGTTGGGTAGTGAAGATGTAAGAAGAGGGGCTGTGTTGAATTGGCTTTTATAGCTGTTTGGCGGTGTGGGAGGTGTGAATAAGGGGGAGGAACACGTTTATTCTGGTCAAATCGTAATTTCGTAAATTAAATTCATTGGGGAAGAGCGCCAGTTGATTTATGAGTAGGAAATCTCGTTCATGAATAGTGATTTATTAGTGAAGAATCATAGCAGGGTTGGCTAGATCCTAATTACGATTGTTATTGACTTGAATGTACCAAATCGATGCTCGGTTTTCTTAATACGCTGATGCTGAAATATGATATAAAATTATTCATAGTATTTATTTAAAGAATTAAATAAGTGTTCCCCACATAATGTATTTTTTAACACAGTGAATATAGGTGTATTAAATTCTAAATATAACTTGTTTTTGCGTTAATTAAAATGCTTTAGGGGAATCTAGTACTGGCAGTTCTGTGGGCCCAATTGACCGGGTCAGAAATTAATCGATGAAGTTTTGATTTGTTTCACTGTTTTATTATTACTGTACTTGCTCAAAGCTCCTTTGAACCTTTGAATGGTTGGCATTAAGTGCGGCGTTTGTGGGGTTTCCCCAGGATCTGCTGCTGGCTGCTTGTATCCTTGAAATTACGCAGGTGGCTCACACATGATTCATACCAGGACTCCCCTCGTCTGAATAGGTTCAATGAATCTCTTTTTGTAAAATATTGTTCTGGATTTTTCGAGTGTTGATTTTAAGTAGACGATGTTCAATACCGGTTTTTCTTTGAGTTTTTTTCTGGCTGGCTTCGTTTTAGTACTGCCCCCTTTTTTAAGCGAGATTGATTAATTTGATGGACGAGTTCACTTCACGACAATTTAAATTTGGAATGCAAGTGGTTTAAGTCACTTTTATATCTCGACGCATTGAGGTAACAAGTTAAAGAATGACTCTGGATACAGCAAAACCAAATATCTAAGTCTTTCACAACACTGCCGCATTTTTCCAAAAGTTGGTTCGATTTTCCAATCTCACTAAACTCGAATGATTTAAACCCAGATCTCAAAGCTCCTCCCTAAAAAATCAAACATGCAGCTTCCTCGCTCGCTCTTTCCGGATAGACTAAACAGTACCAGCCCTCGTCTTCCTCTTCTTCTTCGGAGGTTCCTCTTCCTCATCTTTCCCAGCCGTCCTATGATCCAGCACAAATTGCGTGTACTCCCCATCTCCATCATGATCCTTGTTTTCCGTACCAACTGCGGCTCTCTTACTCGCCGTATTCCGTATAACTCTCGCACTTTTACACGTAGGTCGTGTCACAGACCTGGTTTGACGCGTCCCCTTTACCTGACGCGTCCCCTCTTGTCACGTGTCCTGGTCCGTGCTAGACTCACCTCCTGTATATAAGGCCCCTTCAGGGCCACCTCTCTTCTTCTCTCCTTAGCTTAGTTTCTTCGTGAATATAGCACTTCTTGCAAATACGTCCCTACGTGACGTCAGGGCCTTCGTGCCTTTGCAGAGCTGTAACAAGTATATCTTTATAGAGGATAGGTCTAAGGTCTATACGGGGAACGCTCGCTTGCCCCGGCTTTCACACAGTATCCGCGGGCTTAAGTGGCCGCCTTCTTCACCAGATTTGAATCTAATTGAGAAGGTCTGGCGGTGGATAAAAGAAGAGCTAAAGAAATTGCCGTATGTGCCGAAAGATAAGGAGGATTTGTGTAAGGAGTTGTAAAAGCTTTAGGATCGGGTTAATCTACGTAACTTTCGGCATTATACGGAACAATTAACTTTTAAAATTAAAGATGTAATTATATTATGCGGATTAGTTACTATTAATTGATTTATATTTTCAATTTCAGTTAAAAATAATTAATATTTAAATTATAATAATTTATTTAAGAAGGGGTATCAAAAAGAAGGTTTCGCTTAGGTGTGCGGCGAGCTGTGGCCCCTATTCTTACAAAACATATATACAGTCACGAGATACTCTCTGATTGAAATTTAACCGTGATTATCAACAAGCTAAGGGGAGCTGAACGTACGTTAAAGCTCATTCAACAATTTATGATGGTAGACTGACAGTCAATAATGAAGTGAACAATGGTATTAGAAGTAAACAGCCCAGAATTTAGAAACTTCGACATGAGTGACAATAGAATGAATCTTCATTATCTAACTTGACGGGTTACAATCGGCAGAAGCAGGATGCTCGAATAGGAACATCAGCTATCGCAATCGCCAACCTCAATTGCGGCTTAACAATGCAAGCTTCAGCCGTCCGCCCGAGCTTCATTAGACACTCATGGTATCCATGCAGAGACCAAACATTATTCGGATGTTGAAGAGCCCGCGGTAAAGTATTGTCCATTCCAAGATCAGCACTGTACACAGCTGCCGCCATTTCAACGTGACCTTGCTCAAGCAGAAGAGCGCCATAGGCATGTCGAGTTGGTTGCATCCATCCCCAAGGTTCGTCGTATGGAAGCGCGTCATCGAGTGCGATTGATTTCCTCAAGCTCTCGAACGCAATGTCAAATTTTCCCTGGCGATACGCAAGTTCACCGTCAAGCATCGCCCCTGCAATAGCTAGGATATCAATGCATTTGTTGTTGAACAATGTGCGAGATGGCGGGACCTTTTTCACGGCGTCCCGAAACAGCGCTCTTTCTTTTTCTGCTTGCTCAACCATGCCGGTTGCTGCTAAAGCGACACCTTTCCCATAATGAATCATCGCCGTCGTCACGCAGTAGAGCTCCTGGTCCTTAGGGATTCCCAAGTTCAAAATGTCTTGCCAGCGCCCGAAACGGATAAGAACATGGACGCGTATACCCAAAAAGCCCTCCAGCCAGTCTGCCATTGGTGGGGATTTGACGCGGAGTAATTCTTCGGAAATCGACTTTTCTGCCTGCGCGATTGTTTCAAGAGCAATTTTCGACTGGCCCGAGAACATGGCACTGTAGATACGGAAATGATAGTCGTGCGATCGGTAGAGGGTATAAAAATTCAGTGGGCCTGCTCGCGAAACGAATCTTTCATCAGCGCGAATTGCCTCCGAGTTCGAGGCAATTGCTCGACGATAGTCGCCACACATGATGTCGAGATGAGAGGGCATATGATTGAGATGCCCGGAATCTGGTACAAGACCTCGTAGGTGGTCCGCAATCGTCAGCGCGGCCTCGGGCGATGGAGACATCTCCATGAGATGAATATACAAATGCAACAAGCCAGGATGTCGAAGTCCATCCTCGGTGGATAAGGCACGGTCAAGAACTTCCTTCACTTCCAAGGTACGCGCAGCTTTGGCGGGTTTGCCACTTGGCAGATCCCACAATTGCCACGGGTTCAGGTTCATCATCGCTTCGGCGTACAGTGTTGCGACATCAAGATCGTCCGAGAAGTCCTTATACACAGATTCCATCGCATCTGCGTATTGCTGGTTCCATATTGAGAAATCTTTTGCCGGCGTTTCCTGCTGGTATCTGAATTGCAGCGCGTCGATAAGAGCACGTTCAACAGGCAAAAGCCGTAGTAGATTTTGCCTTTGCTTCCGCAGCGGCTCGATGGGTTCGAATCACGTGTGCATTCATCTCCTTTTTATCGAAGACATGCCATGGCTTATTGTAATTTGGACCGAGGGAGTATGCGAGGCCCCAATATGCCATTGCACATTTAGGGTCCTTGGCGATGGCTTTTTCGAAGCACTTCGCGGCCTCTTCGTGGTTGAAGCCGAAGGTCCAAATAAATCCGCGATCGAACCACTTTTGAGCATCTTTGCTGTCAGTGGTTACGGGGCGGTGGAAGGACCCCAGGTCATAGTAATCTTCCTGTGGGGGTACAGGGGATATCGAGTTGTGATGAATACTCATCTCCTAAGATGTAGAATGACTTGAGGATGATGAGCGGTCGAGGTTTGAAGATTTCGGGTGAAGTCGTTGTGCACGGACCCGGGTGGGCCCGATATTTGGGAATGCCGGACTGGGGCGAGAAGTTTTAGCACATCAACCCCTATATATCACAACGAGCTTTTTGCAGCACAACGTAACATTTAACCCCAAGGAGCTCGTGTTTATCACACGCGATTAAATGATAAGAAAAACGCAGGTCCGACCATTTCAGTATTATTTCTCTTCATTCTTCTCTTCATTTTATGAGGGCACAGATAGTGGAGTGGGGGAGGGGAAGGAGCTTTGGGGTGAATTCTCAGTGTCCCTAAGTATTTAGAGAAGATCAACTCTTGAGAAATTCAACGCGGAACTTAAGGCCAAAAAATGCCAACACAGAAAAGGAATGAGCGAAGACGAATTCGGAAAGAAAGGACTCACCAAGTGACTCGTCTGTGTTCGCGATTCGTGATTTTACTGTTTAAGGAAGGGAGAATTTTGTTTACTAGTGATTATTTCTGGGATTTTTGTAATGAGGAGTGAAGGTAATGCTACTATTGTCTAGTTGCTAATAAAAATCAGGTTGACAGCAGAAATTTTCTTAGCAGCAGCGTGTTTCAATGGTAAATTTAGGCTTTTATAGATGTGATAAAGATTCTGTCAAAGAAAAAGGCGATTGAATAATGAGTATGTCACTCTTATAAAGTAGCAAGGCCTGTCACTACATGGCTACAGCTAAGTATTTAATGTCTCTTCCATGCGCAGAGCCTTCGTTGCATAATATTTACTCTCGAGGAACAATATAGAGGAAATCTCTATGTTTAGCACTTTTACAATGCCAGCCACTCCTTGTTTTTAGAGTCATTCAATAATTCTCATTACATTATTCATAATCACAAAAATAAAAGCAAGCAAGATTTCTATAATTAACCACTTTCCCAAGCCTAGGTAAGTCACATTCAAGGGCACGGCAAATCATGCCAAACATATCATCCCTCATTTGGTCTTTTTCCAAGAGCAAGATTAGCTTTTGCAGCGAGTTGAAAAGTGTACGCAAAATAAAAATATTTGCTTCGCACTTCGGTGCCGACTTGCCGGTATCAGCACACAGGGATCCGTATATAGATCGGAGATGAGTGAAGCTTTCGGCATGAAATTAACTAACAGCGAAGTAATGAGCAACAGCAACAGTCCATAAGTCCTCGAATGTCATTTCAAACCCACATTGACCGTACCCGCACTGCTCACAAAACTTCGTAAATAAGCGAAGTAGATATTCCCACCTTCGATAAAATTCAAGCGGCACACGATTTCCATTTTCTCATACTTCCCACACGTTACTAATCCAAATGAAATTCTCCTTGAAGTTGAGTAAGACCGATGATAACGGCCAAGAAGTAGAAGCCGCGTTTGAAGTTCTCCGGTTCTTGGGGAGCTGTCTCGGTCTTGGTGATGGGGGGATTGCCCTGGGTTGACGGTGAAGGCATTTTCAACGCTGCCTTCCAGGTCACTTGAATGTGCTTCTGTGCTTCCTGCGCATTAAGAAAAGCGTTAAGCTAGAAAGGCTATTGATTATCAGAAGATCGAAAAAATTAGAAGTATCTTTGAAGCCTGTTGGAAGCTTTTGAAGTGAATCCAATCGGGGCTATTATTGACTTACAGTTGGGATGTTCGCAAGCGATCAATTGCCAACATGGAATGAATAGCCTGTGGCAAATTTATAGCGTGAATAGACGGCTGCCTCGCGCGAAGCCTGGTGTCCGAGGTGTTGTGTTTTGAAAACGCCGCGGAATTGTGCTATATCGTATTCATGTAGGATTGTTAGAGACATACTCTCTACTAAAACCATTGTGATCTCATTTCAATTTCTCACTCAATTTGCTTCATTTATACAGCCCGGTCATTGAAGACGTAGCCGTTCGCAACATAGCCATTAGCTCTTCCCTCCGGGAGATTTCACCCCTTAGCAGGTAAGAACCTTACATACAACCCCGGCCTCTCCCACATAACATAAACTCTAAAGTCCTTATCGAACGATTTCTCATGTCCGCTCACGCCTTCAAGATCAAAAGTCCACAGCACCTTCTCAAGGAACAACCTAGTCTGCGACCACGCGATATCCCTACTAGCGCACTGCCTAGGGCCAAGACTGAATGGGAAGAAGGCCTTCAAATTGTCATTGGCGTATCTGGTGTCATATAGAAGACGACCTCGTTGGGTCCCACTCGGGCAACATCTCCTGCGAGCTGTCAGCATAGGCGAATGGCCTGAACCAGAATGGATCTTTCGTCTACCATATTTATGAAGCATTGCCTCCAAAAACCATGGATATCGACCGCGTATCCTGTATCTGTCAAGATGCCAATATGGTTGCCAGCGCAGTGGATATAAACTCACCAATGGTAGCAACGTGGAACATAGGAGACCGCTGCGAGCTTGGGACCTGGAAACTTGGAGGCAGGGTAGAAGTAAAGGAGGTAGATAGAGCTTGTTACTGCATATTTTACCGCCTAGATACTAGCAATGAGACTTGCTGACTTCTGCAGATCATAGATAGACGAACCTGCAGTTGCCGCAGCTAGCCAAAGCCATTGCGACCACGTCGCGCTGATGTAATCGAGTATGCCCATATTAACACCTAAGGCGGCCGTAACCCGGGAGTGCTCTGAAAACCTAGGAAACAAAGTCTAACAAGATGGGAGTTCTTTTCGTATTCGACCAGTGAATCTGTTACATAGCGCAGTTGGTTTACGATATAATTGAATCCGCAGGATATCGATTGATTCGACGAAATACGAGCTTCCCTGCGGCAGTGAGTTGGCATGACTGTAAGCAAATGGGTGGAGTACTTTCAATGTTGGACCGTTGGTCCATTGTTGGAATAGTTTTGATTCCAATTGGGTCGGGTAAATATCGATTCCAGGCACTTATTGTTGTATAACAGCTGACGTAACTCTTGGTTATACAACCACTGCGTTTTAAATGTTTTTGCAACTGAGAATGGCAAGTTGCACAATAATTGTTGATGTGAAGTCGGAAAGGGGCAGAACTCACGCTGCGCCTCAGGCCTTTGGTGACTTATAACTGTCAGCAACGTTTTTCGGCTTTGTCTAGTCACTCGAACTTCAAAACACTGGAATCAATTCGGCTGATTTGCTTCGCTAATTTGATCAAAAGGTGATAGCGATTCGGCGAGCAAAAATTTAATAAATTAACCCATTGCTTATGTGCTATAGTCTATAGTTCAGTGCAAGACGATATTAGAGGAAATGATAAGGAAAGATGATTGAAACAGAAGGTCACTGAAATACAACGTACTGTACCTCTTCGCACTAGGAGGCTGGGGAGGAGGAAAGCCATACGGAGTTAATTGCGGAACTATTCGTTATTTTGTTTCGTTGTCCCCCGCAAAAGTGCTGCCAGGACGGAAAAGAATGACAGCAATGACGGCTGTAACAGCAGAAATAAAAATGACAATTGCAATTACGTATTAAGATTGTCAAGCACTACTTCAAAAGCACACTTTGCCTGGTGAGAGAAAAATGTAAAGTTTTGCCAGATTTAAATAGAGACTCGAGACCCATCGGAATCACAGTACTAAGATCGACTATCTCAAGACAGTGTATTGTGCTCAAGTCCATTATTTTTCATGTATCTATAGAAGAAGAGTTGCGACACACACGGCAATTTATACTTGCTTCGTACCTAGGGAGAGGCAAGCATTGTGCTGAAAGTGAACTCTTATACCGAATTCTGAAGCTGAAAGTCTCAATTGGTCCTTTGGATCTTCCGATTCCAATTTTTTAAGAAAACGAAACGAAACCCGAATAAATGCAGGAATAGACCAATTCAGAAAGTATAAAAGTACCTACACCCACCGCTTGGTTACGGCTGAGCGAATACCGACCCAAACAACTATGGCTTTACGTGGTGCGCCATGAGCTCGCTCACGTGTACTGCTAATGGTGGAATACAATACCTTCGCAATACCGGGAGCGCCTTTCGCTTCCTAAAAGCACTCACCTGAGGAAATTAAGCTTCAAATGTTGAAGAAAAGATATGCAGAAGTTGCTGTCATTCTTTGCCATTTGTTGTCACTACATACTTCACTGCCGACTTCAAAATTCTAGGCTTTCACGACTCAGTTGCTCAAACTGTACAGCAAAGGAAGTCGCATCAGAATTGATTCAAGCGGGGCGGGCAAGGCTGACTCGCGCATGTAAGTGAAGATAACGATGTGCATGAAACAATGGGTGTTTTTGTTCGAGAGTACGTGCATAGTGCTCATATATAGCGATGAAAATTCAAACTTAGTAGACAAGAGCTTAAAAGAATGCACGTCGAAGATCTCAAAGAGTTTCTCCACAGGATAGAAGCAAAACGATATAACGTTCGTCCTAAAAGGCTTCCCCTGATCCCCCAATTGCAAGAACTGTGAGACGATCACACTAAGTGCAGTTCCTCCTTTTTTTCAACGCTAAAGAAACTCCAAATTCCGCCAATATCAAACCGCACACACGGCTTGTAGTGCACTAAACATATTCGCAAAGAAAATTCCCCAAAACATCAAGAGCTGAACGCGATCCAGCGTAGAGAAGCTCACGATGTCTCTGGAATTGTCTCGACGCAATATGCGATTGCCCCCGGGATTTGCAAAAGAATTTAGAAGGATGTCTCATCGGCCTGGTAGACTTCTAGACGACATGCAGCAACGAGACATTGCTGAATGTCTTACGGGGTCACCGAATGAGAGGCCTTCCCTAAGATTCGCGAGGTCTCGGAGCGTCTCGAAGCGGCTGCAAGTATATTAAGATACTTCCCATAATTTGTGGTCAATGTACCTCATTCTTCTGATCAATTCCAGGTTTGATTTTCGAAGTTCGTTATCTCTCCTATTCCAACGCGTGGAGAATATCTCGATTCGGGCAGTCAGGAGGCCGCCAACCAAGCATCCTGAAAATCGAAACAATTCGAGGTCGCATCACCATTATGTAAAAGCCCTGCGACTGAAGAAAGAAAAACGAATTTTAGACTTCTTCTACGCCTAGCCCAAAATAATTGACAACTTCGTCGTGTGGTCAACACCCGAAAGCACAGGTAGCTGAAAAAGTCCAGTCGTTCGTAACTGGGGTGACACTAGTCAATATTGGTTCGAAGAAGGAAAGCCACATCAGCATTGAAGCAGTTGCTGTCTTGCATGATTCTCACAATCTTGGGAAGTGCATTGGAGAAAAAACGCTGGACTGAAAACACTTCTGGATCAACACGTGATGTTGCCACACGTGACGTCTTCATTAAGGTTAGCATTAATATTCGCGAAGCTCGATCGAACAAATCTAATTTTATGTCAACACCAAAACGTGAATCAGAATCATGTTTTCCAGCCACTTGGGTGTGAAACACTTGGAAATAACAATTTGTCTTCCCCTCATTGGCCCGCAGCAATGCGACCGCACGGGAGATGAGATCGTCGCGATGCAGCTGTAGCGTACATGGTCTTGAGGCTATGATAAGACCCAACCTTGCGATGTGGGCGGATATTTCGGCGAGTAGTAATTGTTGGTGGGCGATATGAAGTCTCCTTTTCGGCGAATAAAATATTGATTGCATTGCGTTTCGCGCCGCAAGGAACAAATGAGGCCGGAGAAGAGGGGGATCCCCGCGAGGCGATGAAAGCTTCCAGGGAAGCCTGAGGAGGGGTTCAGTGAGATTGGATGAACACCCAAGCAGGCTCAGCAGAGACAGCAAATTACGCTGGAAGCCAGCGGATGACAGATGAAGCACAGGATCTGCGCAGACGGCCCTAATCCTTATCGCGCCCTTCCTTTGCGATGGAGATAATTGACAGACCCAGCTGAATGGGTTCATCGTTACAATCCCAATCACTGGAATGTGTTAAATGTCCTTATGATCTTTTAATAGAAGATTTGCTCGTGGATCACCAGTCCGAAAGTCGTCACCAACACCCCATCAGGGCCATCACCATGTGCATGCCACTGCGCGCAACAACGGGCGGCCCTTGCAGACAAGGCCGAGATGTTCAGCAAACATCACGCTTATTGGTGGGACCTCAGGCCTCGCTCCAGCCCACGTCGTTTTTAGTGGATAATCTCGTTTTTGTACCTGGATCTTGGCCCAACATGGTCTAGTCAGGTCCGCGCGAGCGCACCGTAGCCCGCCTCATCTGCAGGTTGGCTGCAGGTTGGCTGCAGGCTGGCCAAACAGATCAAGGCCCCGGCTAATTACGCTCACTTTCCACGGCCCATGGCCCATGGCCCACGGTCCACCACTCCAACACCCACCAAACTCCCACCGCTCCTCTTCCTTCCTTTCTTCCAACTCCTGCACACGCACACGCTTCGACCTCGTCGTCGTTCGGGAAACTGTACAGTGTCAGGAGAAAAGCAACCCTCTGTCGTCCTTCGTTTATCGACAGATCTTTGCGCCTGCAATCGCTTCATCGAGTTCACTCTTTACGACTCGACGATAATACCAAGACCCAAGATAATCAACCACACACTCTTTCTCGCGAGATTTCGCCGCACGCTCCTTCTTTTGACGATACAACTCTAATCACGATCAACTCGACTAAATAGCCGTAGTTGATCTTGCATCAACTGTGCGCGATTACACGTAATTCGATATTTGACTGGGAGGACTGTCTGTAGGAGAGGACGAGGAGAATATGGCAACTCACGAACAACTTCATCGCCGTCACCGGCGAGCGGCAGCACCTGTCGCTGCTCCAGAGGCTCTTCCCATCGCGCTCGCGGAGGCTCTCCCAGCTCCAGCGCAAACTCTGGTTTCCGTGGTCTATGTTACGGCATCTCCCACTTTCTCAGGACCCATAGGAGGATACACAACAATCGGAGTTGTGGGTTCATCTTCCACCTCTTCGCCCAAGGCGGTCACACCAACATCGTCAGCCAGTTCTCCTGCTGATGTCGTCCAATCATCCTCCAAAGCAGATGCGAGCAGCTCGTCCACTCTGCCCACCGCCATCACGAATCCGTCGACAACTCTCGGAAATTCCTTGTCAGTGATCGCTGCGACTAGTGCTCTGAGCACTGCTTCAACAACACCCACATTGGCATTGACGACGACCGCTGCAGCAGCAGCGAGCGCAACATCGACTCCTCAAACCACCTCTGATGGAGGTATGAGCACTGCAGGAAAAGCTGGATTGGCAATTGGTATTCTGTTGTTGGTTGGTGCTATTCTCTCAATGGTCCTCTACTGCTTCAGGAGACGCAAGGAAGCTCAGCAACAACCCATTCCAGACCATGAGAAGCAGCAGCAAGATCCTTTCTCAGAAGGACTTGCAAGACAAGATAGCACCCACAGTGTCCAAAGTGCCCATAGCTCTCGTTCAACAGCTACTGCCCCTCGTCTGTCTCTCCGACCAGTTACCCAATTCATCCCGAACTTCATGGAGAAGCGAATCAGCCGCGGCAATCAACTCATGTTGGCTGTCGCTGCTGCTTCAAACGAGAAAGGAATTCAAATGGAGAGACCAATGACTCCATCTGACAACGTCGCCAATCCTTTCGGCAACCACGCAGAACCTGCGGACGCTGCCAAGGACCCATCCCCTGTTGCAACACCCGTTGAAGAAGAGGATGGTGCTGGTCTGGCACGAGTTATGCGTGGAGCCTCCAAACGTGACAATGGCCCCAAGCCTCTTGATTTCACTAAAGGCGGTCCTTTGCTGGGTCCACCAAGCCCTGCTGGAACCGAGTTTAGTGCCACGTCTGATTCTGTGTCGACTCCTACACCGACTAACACCTCTGCGGCCATCGCAGCTGCTGGAGGCCCTGCCAACAGCGCTGTTCACCGTGTTCAGCTCGACTTCAAGCCGTCTATGGACGACGAACTTGAATTACGTGCAGGTCAGCTGATCCGATTATTGCATGAGTATGACGATGGATGGGTAAGTTTGTTTCCGACTCTTGCGTTTCAATTTACTAATTATACCAGGCTCTCTGTATTCGTCTGGACCGTTCTCGGCAAGGTGTCGTCCCCCGAACCTGCTTGTCTACTCGTCCCGTTAAGCCTCGCCCACAACAAAATGGGCCCCGAGGAAACCCTCAAGGCCGCCCAATGTCACCCGCTACACAACAAGGACGTCCTATGTCCCCAGCCAGCAGACCCATGACACCAAACAGCCCGTCAGCCAGCCCTAAAGGCCCAATGACACCTTCCAACCAAGGCCGCCCGCGTAGCCCATCAACAGCTCAATCCCAAGGACGAAGAAATAGCCCACCAGGCCCAAGCCCAATGAACCCAGGTCAAAACGGCCCTGTTCGCATTCCCGGAAATGCCCCAGCGCGGAAACCTGTTCCAGGTCAAGCTCTGTGATCAGTCACGACAAGTGGATAGGACTCTATTTTCGGCGAACCGGACATACACCATACAAAGATTGGGATTTAAACTTGGCGTACCTGGGCTGGGCGGATGTTATGAGCGCGACGACAAATGTTTTTTTTGTACAAATTTTCCTTTCATGTTTCTCATTTTAACGTTCTTCTAATTTTGACGGACGACAACACACTTTCCATTCTTCGCACATTAACGGAAATTTGCTTCTTTGCAACATAATGTGCATGTGGAGGCAGATATTCACGCACTGGCCTGCGAAAGATCAATCAATCAATCAGTAATGTGTTATCTACTGGCCTTCTTTTGCTTTTGCTTCGTTACAGATACCTTTTTGCAGAAATTACTTTTTGGTGCCTTCAACCATTCTTTTTTTTCCTGGATGCACTCCGCATTTTGGTGGATACATATTTCGGGCTCGCGAGATTTTGGGTTGGAGGGGATGGGGGGGAGTGGGTGTGATTTGGGTTGGGGAAGTGGTGGGTGGATACAGCAGGGAAATGAAGGTGGGGTTTGATAGTTTGCTTGCTGGCGGTGGGAGGGTGATTGTGTTGTGTTGCAAGGGGTTGTAAGGTGGATTGCTGGGAGAGGGAGCGGAGTCTGTAGATAGGAGTGGTACGTACACGAATGGATCAAACATATCTCAATAAGCCTGCCTCTTGCTTTTCCTATTCCTTTCTTTGCACGGGCAACTGGTTGATTCGGAATGCTCGCCGTACCCCGGAAAAGAAAGACGAGTCGTGAAAGAAAGATATGTGAGGCTCATCCTGTCTTACACGAAGGTCGGGTTTCCTCCATATTCAATTTCAATTAGGTCGATTCAAGATTGGCGAAGTAGGACCAATGCGCAAGTCTGCGCAGACTGAGGCATCCCCTACAATCAGCGCTGTAAGATACACTTGTTCCCTATCCCACGTCACCTCCTCGCCTCCACCATCGTCCCTTCCACTCCTCCTTTTAAAACTAAATACTAATACTAATCACAGCCAAATTAAAACTAGAACACGATCTTTCCTTCAAAATCCTTCCTAGCAAGCCACTAGTGCCTTTCTAGGCAACATATTCTCCAAAGATGCTGCTCTCGATTGAGGTTAGTGGCTGAGAAAAGCGCTGATGAAGTGAAGTGAAGTGGAGTGGATATGGGAAAGGGAATCGGTGGTGTTTACCAAGCTTACTGGAGATTAGTTGAGTTAAGGTGAATTGAGGTGAATTGAATTCCCGGGATAGGATACTCCAGGTGTGTGGCGTGTGGCGTGTGTAGAATTTGGGAGTTATGGTTGGATGTGAGTTTTTCTTTCTCTCTCTTTCTGTTTCTAGGGGTGTTTTCTTTTTTTGATGCGGTGACGGAAGTGGAGAAAAGTAAAGATTGGAAGGGAAGGGAAGTATGGGAGGAGAGGAAGGGGGAACCTTGAAGAGTATACTTGTGCTGATTTTGTGGTTGTAGATTATGGGGGGTGTGAGAAGATGCCGATGCTGATGCCTAGCTGACCGTGGACGTGCTATTAGGAATCTAGGAAGTGAGTTGGCTTCCAATTTCTTCCATTGTATTTGGTACGCCTACCCCGGGTCCCGGGTGGATGTGCAGTGGTGTTTTGCAACATGGGTGTATTTCTGGCCACTACCTCTCCTCTCGAGACGATGCCCGGAGTGTCACTGTCGCAGGTGCTCATTGAGTTGCCGTGGACTGTATATGGCTAGGCGCGAAGAGGCAGGTATCCAAGATGAGAAGAGAGTGTGTGCTAGTTTTTGCCGATGTGGTGGGTCTTTTTGCCAGGTCCAGCTGTTTGGTTAACCTTTCCTTCCTGGGTTTCTATCGGCAGGTAAGCTCACCTCAGCTGGACATGCCTTGATGCGTTTCTGTCCTCCAACTCTTTCCTCGGGGCGTTGTGGGTGGTATATCATTGAGATGTAGTGGATTGATTGCAATTGTGATACGGGGAGTGGGTGGGTACGTCGGTGTCGTGTGGGAGCGATGGGAAAAGATGAAAGTGACATAGAGGAAAGGCGAGTTACACGCGGTAAGGAATACCTGATAATCTGATGGTGAAGTGCAAACCTAAGGATGGAGTCAGGTCAAGAAGTTGGCAAAAGGTTGGGTGGATGGTGAGGAGAGACGGGGAGAACGCGAGAAGGCTCAGATGGCCTTCAGGTAGTAATAGGTGGTAGGTGGTGGGCACTGCCTTGTTTGGGTCCTCCATCCTGCTAGCCGCGTAAAATCCTCACCGGTGCAGGTAGATGAAGTCTGAACCTCGAGTGCTGCACCTAGGTACATAGTAAAATAAACAAAAAAAGAAAGACATCCGGTCTTAACAACCTCAGAAACGTGCAAATCAGACGAACCTTGATCCATAGTGAAGTAGTTCTGGCGCCTAACTGAAATCCTCGGTACCAGATTCCAACTTTCACAGAGCACACCTCTTTAAAAAAAAAAAGTAAGGAAGAAGAAGCCAAAAATTAGGCAAAAGATAAATAGTTCCGTGTTTCACTGAACATGAATTGGTTATTTGAAGACATTACAGCCTTGTTTGAATGATTCATCATTCTTACAATATAATTATTTTGAGCCAACACCCCACTTGATTATGCTTTGTGCAGACAGCATTAGAGCTAACACAAGCTTTCTATTCTAGGACCCACACCCACACCCACTGGTTTATTTTTTGCTCTTTTAACAAACCCACAGCGAAAAAATTGTTTATTGTGCCTTTTAAAACACCGCTGCGTGTATGTGGGTGTGGGAGGTGACTGATTGTATTTTTGGAATTTGGAAATCTGGTAGTGAGTGAGTGAGTATATACGAATATATGTCCTAATATAATAATGCTTTCTGAATTAAATTTTTAGAAAAATTTTAAATCGTAGAAAATCCAGGTTTTTAAGTGCTTTTATTCAGATAGAGCTTTTAAATAAGAACCTTAGTAGAGTTGTCTCTTACACATTTCTACTACTGCTTGTCCGACATAAAAATCTATCCTATTTAGACTAGGTATATAAAACAAAATCCTCCTATAAGACTTTTTCTTTCCAAGAACTCCGTTTTTTGCCTCTTTTCTAGGAAGATGATGTATGGCTGATAATTAAATATATTATAGGCGGCTAGTTACTTCTCGTTGGTATAGGATATAAAGTTCTACTGCTGTCCATGCAATGACTCCCCAGTACTTGAACCTTCAGCTTCCACTCATGCCATATATGGTAGGAGGGACCCCATAAGCGATTCCATATTTAGTCCGACTATTGGTCTCTCTCTAATCTTCAGTCCTGTTGTCCACACTCCAGTACAGATTTGTTGAGATCTGACGTGGCACCCATGTTTGCCTCTGCTTGTCAAGCTTCAGGAAGTTCAAATAGCTGGCTCCTGAGTCCCGCCTTACTTCTCAAATCAACCTTCTTCGCCCACAAAACTCTTGCTTCATGCAATTTTCTAGATTAGCTCCATCTGTTGTCCCTTGTTAGGTATCCCTAACAACTCAACTCTCTATGCGTTTCATCGCCCATCTCGTGAATGCCATTTTCCTGATCTAATTCGTGTACTTGTAATGAAGCAGGTATTGTGCTTTCCCCTGTCAGTTCCCCTTTCACTGATGTGTAATAAAGTACTCCATCAGGCCCAAGCTTTCCGTTCTGTGATTTATCTTCGTCGGGAATCTTCTTTTTCCGATATCTCCTTGTGAAGATATTCGCTCCCACCAAAGTGAGTATTCCTAAAGCTCCAAGACCCACGCCGATACCGATCCCGGCCTTGGCAGCTGATGACTGCCCTCCGCCGCTGTTGGGCGGGGAAGTGGAAGTTGGAATTGAGGTTGAGGTTGAGACTGATCTTGAGCTTGAGCTTGGTGTCGGCGATGTAGATGCAGGTATAGTAAGACTGGCAGTGACGCCCGTAGCAAATGCGCAACTATCGATTCGAATCGTAGAGACGATCGCTCCTGTTGTAAAGACGATAGGAGTCAAGGTAAATCCAGCTTCGCCTACAGTGTTACTGTATACAGTTAAGAGTTGTCCGGAAGGCACTATTGATGTGCAAAAATCGTTAAAGGTTCCTAGTGTTTTGGAGTTTGTTGGCAAGTAGGAGCTGCTCATTTCATTAGCTAGGAAAGAACAAAATGCCAAGTGAAGGGCTGACTGACGTGGGGCAACAAATAATGTAAGTGCTAATGGCATTTATAGGCGTAGTTACAGCACCGCTATACATCGAAGGACATACTATCGGTCCAAGACTAGTTGCTTGAGCGGTTTGTGGTGCCTGAATCCATGACGAGGTTATTTCTGTTTGCTGGCAGTATAGACTCGTGTTGGCTTGATACGTGCGAAAGCTGGGATCAAAGACATGCCATCCACCGCTCATCCAGTAGATCTGGGAAAAGCATTCTGTAAATGACGACCATGAAGTCGTTAATGGGAGCCAAGTTGTCACGATGTTGTGAATTTCGCTCGATAGCGACGGGCACTAGTTATACTTGGCGAAGCAGACATGTTTGCACAGAATATACAAAAGATGAAAGCAGAGATCGCCTAAAGGGTATAGCTGCTTTCTGGAAAAGAAAAAAAACCAAAAGTGAGGAGGGAACTCAGCGTCACAAAATGCATTCGAATAAATGCCTTTGCAGGAGGGAAGCTTTGCACGTCAACGGTGATAAGGACAGTCCTGCCCGACGCCGCTTTGTCTCTCTCCATAATTGGTCTAATCAAAAGTTACATTGCCTTGATACAGTGTTGCTGCGCAAAGCTTTCTTGTTTCTCACTTTTGGATTGGCCTGCGACGTGCATTCAGCGGCGCAGCTACTGTTTATCCCGGCACCACTTAAGTAAGCGAGGCAAGCCGATTTAGATTTGTGGGGGCCAAGAAGGTTGATTTGCGAGAGTTAAAGGAGAGGCTTGATAAATAGAGGTGAATATGGGTGTCGCGTCATTGAGCGCTCCTCACCACTGGGCTAGCTCGGCAAACGCGTTGACCAAAAGGAACACCCTCCTTTCAAATTAAAACATAATGACCATATATCTAAAATACATAAACGAAGTACCTAAGAATATATCTCTTGACGCACCGTAATTTGACGTCTAAGCGAAGTCACGCTGACTCGCGCAAAACACTTCAAAATAATAAAACAACCAATAGTAATTACTTAGTTTAGAACAGTAAAAGAAATATAAAGCTCTTATAAGAAGTTGTGAAGCTAATATTTCTGCCCTCGCTAATTCTGAAGTTGTTCAACTTTTGAAGTGTTTTATCTCTATCGAAAACACGTGATGTTCCAAATTACTGTACGTGGAACATTAGTACTCGGATGGAATGAGTATACGCCTGCTTTGAAACTTAAAATTATAGGCTGTTGCATGAGACAACAAGTGTGTCTTCACTGCGCCCGGTGGTTAAAGGTGTTTCTGCCGAAGATAATTCCGCACTTCAAGAGAGGATTGATATAGTAGAAAATTTGGCCTCGAAAATAGAGAGGCTCTTTTTTCAAGAGGAGGATTTATAGGCGGGGCAGGAGCTTGTGCTATATAACGGGAGTAGAGTTTGAGAATGACGCTGTTTGCCTAAGTGACAGTAGAGATAGGAATAGTAGGGTGGTAGTATCTTTATTAAATTTTTGATTTTTGATTTTTGATTCTTTGATTTAATTTAGATTGTAGATAATTTTTATATTAATATCATATGAAATTAGCAGAAACCTATAAATTATATTGATTATATTGGGGTATATCTCGGCATATTGTGCGATACCTGATTTGGGGGCTTAGCGGAGGGAGGAGGCTGATATGCGAGGGGGGCGGGCGCGATATACACATATGCGCAACAGATAGAGAACGTGGTAGATTATAGTAGAAAACCAATAAGAATGTTATTCAAGCCTGAAATAACTTGTGATTATTATCCAGAAACTGTTTTTATAGTGTTGAAGATTCTGTAACAAAATAAACATCCGTGTCAACGCGTTCACATTCACTCGTTCTTTTCCGCTCCCCCCCTCTCCGCAGTCTTCCAACCCTCGCTTCACGCACCCCCACTCACCAAACAAAGCCTTATAATTCAAGATAAGAAATTATTAGTTCAAAAATAGCCCTTGTGGCCGAATGGTTGTTGTTCACAACACCACTGTCTAAATATGCACCAGTCGGTTCGTGGCATCAGCAGTAACATACTTTGGGGTATAATAGCTTGTATTGTAATGGGGAGATTACATCGGTGACGACTCAAGCGCCCCTTGGTCCTCTGTTGTTTGGATGGAGAGCGACTACTGGGAAGTTTCGTTGCGAAGGGTTAGAAGTACTTTGTACTAAACCGATTTCGGGCCTAAACAACCTCTCTTCGGGGGCAGCGATTCTTCACGCTACACACTTTTTTTTTCCCTTCTTTTTTTTAGGGGCAGGGAGCTTTTTATTATTAAAGCTAAGCGAAGGTCCCATATTGAATTTTTATAACTGAAAAGGTTGACGCACTTGTAGTTCGGCTATTGCTTCGGGCCGACACGCCGGACGCGTGAGGAACTAAGTGCTCTTTGTTTATCTAGGTAGTTGTCCGAACTAATTAGAGGCGCCAATAAGAAAAGACAATAGGAAATTTTCTAATTTGTAGGTATAAACTTTCTTTACGCAGATATCATTGTCCTTCAGGTCAGGTCATAAAAGTGACGTCCTACATAAAAAAAATCGAGTCGCGTGCTCGAGACGTATAAATATTTGTAAGCTATATAAAAACTTTAAGCAATACCGGTAACCGCAAACTTCGCCCCAAGCTCAGCTGTTTCTTTGCCAAGGACACGTGCCTTCCTTTGCTGGCACAGATCAGTATAGAACTCTGCCTAAGATAGTCTCTAATAATTAATACTTTAAAGTGAAGTCTTTTATTAGAAAAACAAGTATTATATCTTTCATCACGATATACTAGCTCTATCACTAACCAGGAAGCGAAGAATTTAGATACGCTACACTCTGTTTTACAAATAAACATTTTAAGGTCTAAAGAGAAGTCCCACTTCCGTGTAGATCTCTGGTCCCCCGCCCCCTTCCATCTTTTCCATCTTTTCCAGTGCCAGCAAGATTTTCTCTGTCTCTACAAATCCGCTTCTCTTGTAGAGCGGGACCGGACTGGTGGTACTTTCTAGGTATGCGGGAGCGTTATTCTTCCTGCATTGCTCGAGACCCCACTGTAGCATTAAACATGCTGCACCTTGCCTTTCGTATAGGGGGTAGAAAAATAGAGACTGTGTAGAAAAACTTGATAAAAGGAGTCTATAGGGTTAGCGCCGTAGCGGATAATAGAGCTCCAGTCGTCTACCCCACTGAGCAGGGGGAGCAGAAGGGCGTGGGGTCTGGGCAACGATTGGCCGCCCCGCTTTTGTAAGACAGCAGTCGCTTGGCCCTGGCCATCTGAATCTGACAATTTACGTCATTTTTACGTCGTTATATTTTGTATTTAGTCCTACCATATAGATTGAGGAGAGTCGGTTTATGCGATAATAAAGCCTTCAAAATACAAATAAGATGAAAAGATTAATAGGGCTATTGACTTTCTAAATATCTGTGAAAATTTTAGTAATATAACTGCCTAAATAGTAAATTTCTAAAAGATACCTGATAGCATACTACTTTTCTCTATATCTACGAGTCGATAACGAAAATTTCTACCCTCTCTATTAGGCATAGCTCAAACCGACTCTCGTCAACCTCTACAGTAATACCCACTTTTCACAAAGATCTTTTAAGATTATAATCCAAAATAACTACTTCGACTTTCACATACGACCATAGACTGAGAAGAATTGGGGTATCTCACTGCTCTCGGTACCTATTAGCTTTTGAAATTAAAATTATTTTGTGGTTTTTAGTATTATACCATTTGTATTTCTACGTTATCGGTACTTGTGTTTTGCCCAAATCTAATTCCCGAAACTCCTTTTGCCGAGTTGCTGCTTTTCCAAGCCGAGAATACTTTGCACGGAGAATAGTTAGCCTGATTGACTATTAGATGATGGGCATTTCTCTAAGCCACCAACTTGGCCACAGACTATAAGACACTAGTGACTGGTTTTAAGATGTACGTAATTGCCAAGTTGGAAAAATTGAAGTACGTGTTACCGAGTTCAAACTCTCTAAATTCGATTAGGTGCTAAAAGACATCCGCTTAGTTGACCAAGACCTAGGTTAACTCAACATGGCCACATCCTATACTTAGCCACTTGTTAATTCTTAGAGTTCTGTTTTAACTGATGTCGATAGTACGATATTCTCCAACCATCCAACGACTCACGATGGGCGAACAGCATGCCTAGTAATCCATTCGGGCTATTATCGGATTGCAAGAGCAGCCCAGAGAACCTTTGATTAAAGAAATGGAGGAAGATGTTGAAATTAGTCCCCTCCTCTGTGGTTGTGAATAATCCCTGAAGATGCTGATTGAGCCTTAGCCATATAGGTCAATATGCATCAGCCATCGGCATACTAATTGACGAGAATTATGAAAGCCGATGCAGGAGTCAGATGCGGGAACGCTATTTCAGTATAGTCTACTCATGCCAACGTTTGTAAACCACAGTGGAAACAGAGGGTGGTGGTAGGTGAATCAATTGTTTTGATCTATCTGCTCAAACGATTGTCCGTCGCGCCCTGCACTTTTCTTCTACGAGGTGAATAATGCCATATCCAAGCCAATTTGTTTTCCCTCTCTCACTAATGCTATTGTCATATTCCACGGCCACACTGCGATTTATGCAATACTGGCTCGTCTCAGTGGACTTGAACCAGGAACTCTAGCATGTGACTTTACCAGAGAGGTTTGTATCATTATCGTGCCACTATCAAGAACCTGTGTGAATCACCCGCGAGTTTATTTTCATGAACTTAGCGTATGACGATAGTGCCTTCCTATAGCTAAAACATTTTTATACTATACTATCCTTAACCCCTTTCTTAAATTGAAGAAATGAAATACGCCCTGATAAGTGTCCTAAAACAATTGTTTCGTTCTAGAAATCTATAGATGTTGTTCGGTAGTCAGGGGGAAGCCAAAGAATATTCTCCCCGTTTTCTGTTATCCAATTATTTAACACTACGAGGGAACGTGACTGCTCTGGAGAATCTGGTAATAATTCAGAGGAGCTTATATCCAATGTGCCTCGATCCAATTGAAGGTAGAGAATAAAAGAGTTCTAATTTCACCAACCTCGAACGTTTGTAGCAGCGTGCCCGTGCTAGTGTCCCAGAGCCGGACTGTCTTATCGTGTAGAGGAACGGGAGGCCTCTAAAATAGACACTCAAAAACTGATGACTGAAAGACTCGAATCTCTAGGAAGGATGGTTGTTGTTCCTCTCTAGGAGAGGGGGAGAGACCTTATATACATGAATATAGTCACGTGCTACGGCACGTGACACAGAACCCCACTACAATCGTTAGGGCCTAAAGCTCCTACCTTATTATCTGGCGAGGAGGTTACTGATTTAACGCTATAGCCCTCGAGCGCCTGTAGCTTAGTGTTCCAATACATCTCTACTTTTGGCTTCATTTGAATCCAAGCAGGGATGCATTTCTCGAATTGTCGCCGAATAATATTCTCCTCCGGGGTAAAGACAAGAGCCGAACAATATAGTTGGAGGGGTGCTTGTTCAATTACCGATTGATTATATATGACAAATCGCTTTATATGATAAACGAACGTATATAAATTAGGACTTTCATAGGGCTTAGTAATAGATTGTTCAAAATTCCCTAGTGTATTAGTAAGAAGCCTTACCTCTAAAATAGCTGGAGCCTGATCTTCAGCTGAAGCGGCTAAAAAAAATTTCTAACCTGACTTACATCGCAACTGGATGATTCAGAATTTGATGAAGCCATCTCTGCGATTGATTGACGGCTGTACATGTAGTAGTGACCGTGTAAACTCTCTATACGTGTGGGATGACATCGTGCAACAACCATAGTCATACGGTGTACGGGTGACACCGGATGCCGAATAGGAAAACGTACCGCACTGTTTCGTACTGTCCTTCGTCCTTGGGTTTGGTGTGGGCAATCGCAGGTGCTGGTTGGTAAGGCGGGTTCTTGTGGCGTACCCAGCCAGCAAGGGATAATCAGACGAATCGGATAGCGTTGATAGGAATAAATGCCTTAGGCAGCATAAAAAGGAATTGGTTCATGGTTGGGCAATGTTAGGCAGCGATAGATTACGCAATAAACAATTTGCGATTTACCTCTGCCTAACAGTAACGGATGCGACAAGTTTCAACGCAATTTTAATCATGGAGCAACCGGAAACACGCGAGGCCGCAGAGTCCCACATTGCCCAAATTCGGCAAAGGAGGGGTCTTGATACAGAATCCAGTTCTCCTAATATTAACCTCGAGGATCTGGAGGCCTCCGTTTCCATGTACTCCACCAACTTTGTTTGGGACTCCTTTTATAAACTGCATGTATCATTTGCTAACCTAGTTTCACCCTAGCTTATCCAAAGAGCTCTACGAGAAGTCGACCCATTTTCTGATGGAATTGATACAAAACGCCGACGACTGTTCTTACAATGTCCCGAAGCCCACGCTATATGTTACGTATTGGAATGGCCGCCTGCGAGTCGACTACAATGAGGTCGGCTTTAGAAGGAACGACGTTGAGGCCCTCTGCAGGGTTGGCAGGAGCACAAAATCGAAATCTGGGGACCAGATTGGTGAAAAGGGAATCGGTTTCAAGTCTGTCTTCAAAATTGCCGATCTCGTGTGGATATCTTCCTTCAAGTACTCCTTCAAATTCGATAAGACACAAAAACTCGGCATGATAACTCCCCAATGGGCAGAATTTCCTGGAGAGTCACGACCAGGTTTTACGTCAATTATGCTTCAAATATCGAAAGATTATAACCGAGAAGAGCTTCTCCAGGAGATGAAGTCTATGGATCCAAAATGTTTGATGTTTCTAAGAAAACTACGCGAGATAAGTATGGCGAGAGTCTCCGAGGATAATGCAAGTTGGACAACTACTCTTGGCCGGACGGATGAGGAGGCTGGCGACGGCTCTCGGCGTATTACGAGATTGAATCACAACGATCAAACTCAAAATTACCTCGTCAGTCAACATACTGTGAAGACACTACCCCCTGAGCCGAAACGCCCCGGCCGCACTGAATCTGCAATTATGTTGGCGTTTCCAATTGCCAGCACTCAAGAAGCCCTAATCGAACCCCAGCAAGTATATTCCTTTCTCCCTGTACGAGATTACGGTTTCAATGTAAGCGGAAGGAACTTATAGAATCTAGTCTTCTTATATTTACCCAACTGGCAGTTTCTCATCCACGCCGACTTTTTACTCACTGCCAATCGCCAAGACATCGACAGATCTTCCTCATGGAATACAGTACTTCGCGAATCCATATTAGATGCATTCTTAAAAGAGGTTCACCATTTTGCCAGCGGACCTCTACGCTATGCCTGGCTCCGATATCTACCTGGCCCGCCTCTTTCTTTTGACTTTTTTTCAGCGTTTGCGTACTAGTATAAGGGAAAAGCTTCTCCATAGCCCTGTCTTAGAATCCGAAGGTGGACAGATGATTACACCAATTTCGGTCAGATATGTTCCAGATTCATTCAGGGACGAAGATCACATACCGTTAATCTTGAGTTCTAAAACCAGATCGAAGTACTTATCACGAGGGTACTCTAGCCTTGACTGGAACCGCCTCAAGAGCATCAGTGTCAAAGAACTGTCGGAGGAAGAGTTCTTAGACGATCTACAAGACTTCACCATGAGCTGCAATGATTTCACGTCCATATCTGAAAGATGGCACTCACAAATCGCCAAAGCTTTAATTCCGTTGATGGCTACATATAAGTACTCAAGGAAGGTGATGGAGATGCCTCTCATCCCGCTACAGGATGGAAGATGGGTCTCGGCATCTGTGGGTACGATCTTCTCTCCGGGGAATGAAGAAAAAATTACTGTTCCGCAAGGCATTGAGGTGTTTGAAATTCGCCGAGGCGTCCAAAAAGATACCAGTCGAAGACATCTCTTCAATCTTCTTGGGGTCAAGCCATTTTCTGTTTCAGTGATTCATAAGTTGGTTTTGAGTAAACACTCAGATCCGCTCCCATCACTGGTACCCTCTCGAGCGGAGTTGATATCCCAGGCAGTTTTCCTATACAAATCTCAATGGACAAATGTAGAAAACAAAACCAGGTTGCGGGTCGCCACTGAAACAGGTGCATTACATCGTGCACCAGAAGTGTACCTCGACGACGCAACTGAGCTACATTCTGCATCTCAATACTTTAGGGGGGGCCGAAAGAAATTTCCTTTTTTGCATAAGAGATACTACGAGGCGGTAATGCCAGAGGAGCAGGTTAGCTGGGTGACCTGGCTTCACAAGGAATTGGGTATGTGGAAAATCCCCCGACTTATCAAGAATCCCAACAGCAGTCCGGAGCTTTCCGACCACTTCCAATTCATCATCGATACCCAACCTTCATGGCGATTTTTAGTTCTTCTGAGAGACAACTGGAATATATACTCAGAATATTTTTCGCATTCCTCAGTACAGAATCGATTGGAATCAGCACCGGTCAGTTGCCGCGATCATTCTCTTCGTAAGTTGGGTGATACTTCCACTGGATACTTTCTGCCAAAGGGCTTCAACCCAGATATTCGACTTTTACTGGATATTCCGGATCCTGAGAAGGAAGAATGGGCATTTTTGGCAAATTTCGGAGTAAATATTAGGGGCAATGTCGGCATCTACCTTTCGAGCTTGGCACAGATCCAAGGCTCCGAAGTTTCAAACAAATTTGTCACTTTGTTATACGATGAAATTCAGGTCAGATATAACGATAACCCAGCCCGTGTCAGGTATGTCATCTATAGAGATTGTCATCCCCATGCAATGCGAGGCTCATGAATTATAGGAAATTCTTCAGAGATAACAATTGTATTCACATTCCAGGCTCCAGTGGGGAAATTTCTTCACGTTGGGTTCCGATGCGTGACTGCGTGTGGGAGGGTCCAAAGTGCCTCAGAAAATTCCACATACTCAAAGCGATATATCCTAGGCACCGCAAGCTTTTTATAGGATTCCTTGAAATCAAGGATGCTAATCTCCAGACTCTCGTGTCCGAAGCGAAAGAGATCACAGCACGTAGCTCTTTACCCGTTATAATAGCCATTTTTAAAGAGATTGACAAACATCTACAGGACAATTCTTCTG
The DNA here is from genome assembly GCA_013054445.1 of Cudoniella acicularis. Taxonomy (NCBI): domain Eukaryota; kingdom Fungi; phylum Ascomycota; class Leotiomycetes; order Helotiales; family Helotiaceae; genus Cudoniella; species Cudoniella acicularis. Next base: position 35,810 of record JAAMPI010000225.1, read on the forward strand.
CTAAAAATGCTGCAGTTATTAATCCTCTTCTTTCTAGTGAGATATTCCCCGTCGACGAAGGTGATGGAGAAACCGGCTTCGACGATCTCTGTTCTGGCGCCGCTTCGTCGGAGTGGTACATTGCGGATCGCCCTCATTTCCAGAAAATCTTTCGGGGAGCAGTGTCTCTCCTCGCTTTTACTGTGGAGGACGTTCTTCAAATGGCACGCTTGATCACGGCACTAGGTTTTGAGAAGAGACTGCTCTCTAAAGTAGCGAGTTCAGCTCTCAAAACCAAAGGGGAGGTTCAGCCGGATCGGAAATATACCGACACATTTCGTGCAAAATCAATGCTCATCGTCCGGTAAGCCCACCCTAGAATCCCACCTTAAGCCCCAAAGGCAATCTTAGATGTGAATTCTAGCATAAAGTCCACCCACTCTTGGAAGATTCTTTCTACTTATAGTCTAAGATCGCTAATTTGGCCTTCAATCTAACGATAGCCTGATGCCCGAGTCGCTACCTGACAGAGAACGAACATTAGTTGCGCTAAAGAATCTGAAGGTTAATGTCGCAAACCAAATACTGCTGAGTTGGACTGTGACATCTCTCGACCCCCATTCAGAAAAACAGACTGTTGAAGGCCACGAAGATGATAATGACCTGCGGGCGATGGTAACATCATCTTCGGAAGAGCAAGCAATCATAATTTACTTGAAAAACGGCACCGATTCAGCATGCTTTCCTTTGGAGTTGGGAGAGCAGCTAGCTGATATCTGCGGTATTAAGGAAGAACACAGAAGCTTACTATGTTTTATGTTGAATGAGGACAATTTGTCTTACATCGATGCTTGTCTAGATCGACGAGGTATTCCAAAGGCCAAAGACAAGGGTAATGCCAATGGCAAGCGCGAAGGGGGAGATGCAGAGCATTCCAAAAATGGCATGGCCCCAGGAGATAGGGAAACGGAAAAGGGGAACCGCCTGGGCGAATACCAGCAACGAGACACAGAGGGGGTCGAAATAAGCATGAATATAGGGGATATCGAAATTGAGAGCGGGCCGAGCGGCGATGCACAAAGCAAATATCAGCATATAGACACAGAAGATCCTGAAATAGATATAGCTGCAGAGGATTGGGAAACAGAAGGAGAAGAAGCCCAGGGTGAGTACGATCAAGAGGGTAGAGACGTTCATGATCCTAACACTTTTCAGTTAGCCTCTCTATAGAGCGCGAGAAGGTCGAACGCAACGCTCCTCAAATATTGCCAACAGCGAAAAGCATAAAATTTGATTCTCAGCCGCCATCAGATAGCTCGTTGCGCAAACAAACTGCAAATGAGAATCGATATCTTGCACCATCTCACGACACCACATCGAGGCGGCCCAATTATATCTCGCTTAGCGATACTCCTAAAATTCAAGCATCGGTGCTAGATCAAGGCCAGGCCATACACATGCCCATAATAAAGGCTTCAACTAACTCTTCTAGCCTTGGAAAATTTGGATGGCCTAGGATTGTCGGCACACCTAACATGGTCTTCGTCCCAAATTCTCAGGAATTACCACCCCCAGACTTCTCGGAAGGAGCCCGTGATGGCAAGATGCTTCCCGGACGAGTACAAATCTCACAAGCAGGAGACTGTACCGTCTTTGTGGCAGCCGACCCCAACAATAAAGTTGACATTGGCATGACATTTCTTGGGGAGTTATTTGTACGTTTTAGCAGTCAGATTCTTGTACTTTGTTCTGACCGCTATTCATCTAGGTTTCCAAGCTCTTTGAAAGGTATCTTGGAAGGACATACGATCCAAACATTCATTGGACGAGTCATTTGCGCAATCGGGGGGGGTCATGCTCCATTCGAACAGCCCGGGGATGCAATGGCCACATTTACACTTTTTGAAGTGCCCGCGCTGACGAAACTTCTGATTCAATCCTCCTTTGAAGAAGCTGAAGGATGGAAGTGGAACTGTCCTGTCTACCATATACAGGTACAAACCACAGTGGGCGGGCAAGAGTCCCCGTTCACCATGAGCGCAGCAATGCTTGAGATGGTAAGCCTCTAGACCTTCGTTCTTTCCACTTATCACAGGTTCCAACCAGCTGGTTCCTTTAATCTTAGCTAATTATTTCCAACTATCTAGGCTCGAAGGTTCAGAATACCGGAAGCGGTTTGGACGGAAACGGAGAACGTTTTTATACTTGTTAGAGTTTCCGACATTAATACTGGGGCAGCTACCGCGTCTTTTTTTGTGGACCCTTGGCGCCTGTACTCTTCCGGTGAGATGCAAGTGCGAGCTCAAAATGATTCTTACGTGTTTGATATCAGGCGGGCTTCGCCACAGCTCGCATTCAGGAATTTCGAACGCAATGAACAGGCCCGCCGTACTAATTCGCATATACATCGTTTCTTAAGGAACAACTTCGGAGCTTTCAAATCTTTCCTGGAGAATCCAAACGAGGTCTCCGATCGAACGGCGTTTCGGGGTGATGAACAGTTTATGTACAAGCCTTTAGGAGGAGGCCGGATAATACGACTGCTGAGACTTTACCCAGGACATGGCCGGGCAGAACTGAAAGGTGTTTTGTATCATGTTTGGCTGGACTCTGCAGAACCCTTCCAAGCAATTTCGTATGTGTGGGGCAATAGCCTTAAACTTTTTAATCTAAAGACCCCTGAGGGAAGCATACCACTTACTGTTTCTCTGTATCTCGGGTTAAAACGTTTGCGGGAAAGAGACAGAGCAGTGGTCCTATGGGCAGATGCGATCTGTATTGATCAAGACAACAACCAGGAAAAAGGCCATCAAATACTTATCATGTCCGAGATTTTTAAATCCGCAAAGTGCGTATATGCATGGCTTGGTGAGGGAGCCGATAAAAGCAGTCTTGCTATCGATTGCCTTCTGGAAATCAGGGCACGGTCACAGCGGTCGTCCCAATCATCGGCGGTGACAATTCCCTCAGCAGAAAACCCTGTCTGGAATGTCATCAACAAATTCTTCAGCCGCGAATGGTTTCAGAGAGTCTGGGTCGTCCAGGAACTTGTCCTCGCGTCAGAAGTTATAATGGTATGTGGCCAGCGAATGGTGCAATGGGACCAGATATACATTCCCGCCAAAATATGCTCAGAACAAGCAAGAAAGTCCACTGCTGGTCTTATGAAGCCTATAGCCCAGACCGCAGCTGCTATGCTGAGTCTCGGTGATCTAAGACGCAGATATCGTCAGAAAGAAAACCATGTCGGGCGGGAATTACTCACACTTTTCGAGTCTTTTCAGCATACTCAAGCGACGCGACAGCGAGATAAATTATTTGCTTTCCTTGGCTTGGCATGCGATTCAGATGATCCAGGCTTTGATCCCGACTACGACTCTAATCTCGAGGTCATTGTCCGAAGATACGCAGGGGTTTTTGTCCGAAGGGGAAGAGGAATGGAACTGTTGTACCGTGCTGGGGGTTTGGATTTGAAATCTCATCGTTTCCCTTCGTGGATCCCAAATTGGATGGCAAACACATATCCCAAAACCATCACGACTTGGCCAAACAGATCCGGAAATTTCTCCACGTGTACACGCCTCCAAAGTAGAATATGCTTGTCTCCCAAAAACGATGCTGTTTTAAACGCAAGAGCCTACTTGATTGACTCAATTGTTAAAGTGGGCACATCCTCTTTCCAGACAACTAATAGCATCTTTTATCTCAAGGAGCTATTTCGGGTCATTGAATCATTTTCTTCTTATCCAAATGGAGATAATCCAAAAGATCTCGTGTGGAGGATACCGATTGGAGATGCTAGTAAACCAGCCTCTGGTAGTTGGAAGGAAGTTGACTTTCGAGCGTCATATCAAGCTCTTACAGAATATTTACAGCTTGGAGAGGAGATCGAGGATTGGAAGACGGAAGTGATGAAAATCCGTGCCGTTGCAAAGGTGAAGCAGTTCTTGTTCCGACCCCAGGAACTGAGGCAGCTCTTATGGCTTTACCTCAATACCGCTCAGGAATTCGCAGAAAGGTTCTCAGACGCAAAAGTATGCGTTACCAGTCGCGGATATATTGGTATTGTGCCTGCAACAGCAGATAAAGGCGATATTGTGTCCGTTTTCCATGGAAGTGCGGTGCCCTTTGTCATTAGGGAGAGTACGAGTAGGTTATACCCGGGCTGTTACCGGCATTTAGGGGAGTGCTATATTCACGGCATCATGCATGGAGAAATTGCGACATATGAAAACCCAGAAGCGAAAGATATTCAGCTATTTTGAAAAGTAGCGAATAGAACTGCAAGCAGTATGGATGGTGTTGAGGAAGCGATTCCAGGTCACGTGCTCAGGGGTCGCCACCTGAAGGATTCAAAGGAAGTGGCGATGATGATTATGCCTTTAGATCCTACGGTATCATCGATCATATTGGCCAAGGCATAAGGTTATTGCTGTATTTAAGGTGTAGGAAGATGAGCAGGAACCTCGGTAGCATGTGGGCACCGGAGGCCTATAAATAAGAGACACAGCTCCCACCAAAAGCTATTCTGTAGACTAAGCAATTCACACTCTTTTAGCAACCCACTTCACTTCACATATCCTCAGTCGCAACAGATGGTCTAGTATTAGGGCGCCATGACGAACGTTATGAAATGGTGAATAAGTGGCTGAAAGGCTGTTTTCATTTCTGTCTGTGACTGATTGCGCCCGTGGTATCTTTAATCCTTCGAAATAATGTATGCCCCTAAAATTTTGGAGCTACTAGTACATCATACTTGCAAGATATTATTGTCATGCTCGGACCCTCTTTTCAAAATACATTCCTTATTCATTAGTAAAACTTATAATCAAAAATGCGTGGCTACAATTTGTCTATCAAGATGCAAGAACTCAAGCTAGCCCAGTTGAGACATTGATAGACACATTCTCAAGCAGTGAGATGACTCAACAGAGGGGATGGGTGGTTACACCGGCCACTATCGCTAAGGACCCGCCGTAGAATTGGGCTATCTCAACCTTCTATTCTAACATGAGCCTTGATTCAGAACTGTTACTGGGATTTGTTTGCATCAAGTTCTGAATATGCATTTACTAAATCGTGCGAGGCACATTCAAGATTCCGGTATATTCTACGCAGTATTCGTTGAAAGGCTAATTGATCCAGAAAGCAAACTACGGTTCTGGTGCTAGCAGCAAGTGGAACTGGGAATTAGGGATGTCGTTAAGGGTCAGTAGATAAAACAGGTAACCCTCGTAACAACGGGGAGTTGGGTTCGGGTGCGTCCCTGAGGACGGATACGGTATTCGCTGCCTCTACGAAGACCGGCTTTCGTAAGGCTAGGGTTAAGGTTACTGACCTTGCGCGCGATTCGACGACCTGCCTTTTCCAGTTCAGCGCCAGGGAATCGGGACTGCGCGCGGCATAAAACTGGGCTAGCATCGCATCGCGGATCATCCTGTCACGCTAGTCGCTGCGTTAAATATAATTAGAGTGCAACAATGGGAAGAGCTGACCGCAACCGCCTGTACCACACAATCCCATTCCTATCATGCACCCTTTACATCCTTTTGCCTATGCATGTTAGTATGGGGTTCTTCCAATGGAAATTTGTAGATTGCTGCTAATGGCGCAGCCCGCAAACTGTGGTTGAAACTGCGTGAAGGCTTACTTGGCCCTCCCCTACTTTGTAACTGCAAGATATACGCCCAGCCTCGTCCTCAACATCTCACCCTTTCTAGTTGAACCTCCATTGACTTTGTTGAGGATGTAGTTAAAGTGTAGTCTGGTAGCAAAACAGTTCGTCTCTAGCTGACACTCGTGCTCTCACAGTCACTAATACGTCGATTTTTTGTGGGTCCATAGAAGAGTATCAATACGTGGTTAGTTTGTGAGTCAATTGGCTGAAGTATGGCTAGCGAGGAAGCCTCTAGTTACGCCTGACAGGGATAATGAGCCTCGTGCCACCGCAATATGCAAATCGAAGCATAAGGGGTTAGTTCGATATCAGCTTCGCCCCCTACCAGGTATCTTAATACTTGTCTTGTTGGCTTGGCATTCACGACATTCACACTACCATATCTGTCTTCATGGCAACTTCAGTGCGATCTAAGCATATGCGATCTCGTGCGCCGGTAGTTTTTCAGGTCCTGGCTTTGACAGTGGCAGCAGAAAATGAATTCTTGCAGCCATGGGCGTCAGGCCCCAATAAGGACTATTCGCAAAACAAGAACTACAATATAGGCGTGGGAATCCTTATGGCGTGGCCCGAAAGCGTCACAAACGCTACTATGGTGCTGAGTCAAGACAACTTTCCTGGCGATGGGGCATGTGGCCCTTTTATTACTCTCGAAACCGGTATGTACACTACTTTCTCTGCCCTATTAAAGATATATCCTGATATGAACAGGACTCAATGGCACCTCGTGGAGCTGGACTGTTAGTTATGCGGGTCTCGATCCAAATTATCATAATGTCTACTACTTCAGCCTCGGAGGCAATGGCAACAGCGGTGCTATTTCACACTACTTCAATATTAGCGGAACCGAAGCTGAAACGCTAAGATCCTCGAGCTCGAGTGCTACGTTTTCGTCCACCCAGTCTCCAAGTGCTCGGCCGTTTGCCTCTTCAGCCGTACAAACATCCGCTTCGGACTCAACCTCAACTATTTCCCCTACGACAACAGTCACACAAGAAGCAACAAGCCAGGGCAGCATCCAAGCAGGGACGGTCGCCGGGATTGCAGTAGGGGTGGTCGCCGGAGTGCTTCTGCTGATAGGCGCTCTGTGGTGGGCATGGAAATATAAGACCCGTCGGGATACTGCTGCTGCCTCGAGAGTTCAGGGTGTGGCAATTGGTGGCAGCAGACAACAGTACGGTCCCAGCGCTGCAAAACTTCATGAGACTGGTGGAAACCAAATTCATGAGATCCCTGGCTCCTTAGGGCGGCGATTTTTTGAAGTTAGTAATACTGAAGTTAGGACAAGAAGCCAGTAGTAGGCAGGGTAATGCATGGGTTGACTGGGTTGACAGGGTTAAATGCAAGAAAGGGTAAAAGAATACGCCAGGAACTCCTACCAAGTGTTGCTTCTGGTAAGACATTTACGTAGGAGGGAGAGTGCGCTGGCAACGCAAGGACTGTCTTGCTATTAGTGTGATTGGGATAGCCGAAGTATCAAGAGCCAACTGTTGCGAATACTAAAAGAGTCTTCCTATTAGTTCCGCTCTGTCAGGAAAAGGGTATTAGTTTGCTACCTTGCAGTGCTGCTTTGTAGTCATCTTACGTAAAAGTCTTGGCACGAGTAATACAGTGTCGGATTTAACGTTGGTAGGGATATGTCTTAGAATAAAGAAATTGTCGTCATATACGACCATAGAATGAGGAGAATTGGGCTATCTCAACCGTCTATTCTAGCATGCGCCTTGGTTCGGAACTGTTCTTGAGATACACATAAACCGGATTCTGAATATGAATTCACTAAATTCTGCTCGAGCGCGTTCAAGATTCTGGCGTTTACTACATATTTTAACATATCATGTTTAATTTTCAGTGAATCGTGTTATATACAGCATTCACTGTAAAGGCAGTTAATCCGGAAAGCAAAATACAGTTCTGGTTCTGGCAGGGATGTCATTTACAGGGAGTTAGGTTAAGGTGCCCCTAAAGCCGAGGTACGGCATTCCGCTGACCTCCGACCAGTTCTGCGGTCTTTGTGTCTGCCGGCTTCTCTACTATATGTGATTTAACGACCTGAAAAGGCCTACCTGCGCGTCCCTACATTGTTAAACTAAGCGCGTACAAGTTTCAACCTTACGAGTTACGAGCCAAGGACATAATTATCCCATCGTTAGTCGTCCCGTTCCGTTATTAAGCACCGATCAAAATAGAATAACGGGAAGAGATTAGAGATGTAGAATCCGCCAATCGATTCGTCAAGCCTCCAGATCCCAACGCCTCCATATCGATGATGAAAATAACAGGCCACACGAACCGTTCTACGTGCTGTTACAGAGTAGGTATGACACAGCACCTTATAAATATACAGGAATCCTCCCCCCCACCACCACCCTTCTCTCCCTTTGCGCCAGAGCCCCGGGCCCTGGCCGTTTGAACTCTTCAAATTTCTGGTTTCCAGTCAGATTAATAACTTAAGGTGCTCGCACTATACCTGATACGCGTTATTATATTCTGTCTAAAGGCTAGGGTATATATTGTCAGCAATGCCAGGTTCTCAGTAACGCGAAGTACTCGAATCAACTCCGGCATCTAGAGCACATCTCTCCTGAGATTAACCTATATCAAATAGAAAACATATTGCCACCTCTTTCATCTATATCTCTATCGCGTGGTACGCATATCGTTTGACAAACTCAAGCTATGATGGGAGATAGAGACATAGACGGCTCCGACTCTTTGTTAAAGCAACCACTTTCTCTAAAGATGATGTTTGGTGGTGCGTGGATAACAGCACAACAAAAGAGGATAGCCGATAGCTGGCTCTTGTGTTGGTTTTTCTCAGTTCAAACTTCTCTGTTCTATTTCTATACTGAGGTACCCTATATTTATAGGCTTTAGGACCCTATAATCGCCACCTAGTGTGACTCATACAGAAGGTTCTAGCGTATGCTTATAGCGCATTGCCACTATATTTCTAAGCCTCCGCCACTACTATATTAGCCTTAGGCACTATAACCAACATCTTGGAAATATTCAGTACTCTTTTCAGTATTGGATACACCGTCGCTATGGCCATCCTACTCGCAAAAATCAATAACAAATCCATCACGTAATGGCATTTGCCTACTCAGCCCAACTCTATATTATCTATTATCGCAGTGATGCTCAAGGTGACACTGATTTATCCTGTGGCTCAGTGCATCGGCCAGCTGAGCTTTAGTTATCGATCCTTTTACCCAGTAGATTGTTGCTTTTGTGCCCTGACAGACTTCCAGTATAGTGGACCAAGCTTTCGTACAGGCGGCTCGGGGATATGATTCTGGTCTAGAAGGCGATATTATTTTGACAGGTACGTTCAAGATTTTAGCTATGGAAATATCCATTCTCTCTGCTGTGGACGTTTGTACTGATTTGCTATACAGCACAGCAAGTAAACCCAGGAATGCAGCTAGCGATGCTCATGGGCATCTACGGTCAGCAGGGCGACACTATATACACGTGTTCGACTGGGAATTACACATTTCCTAACACCGAGACTCTTGGTTTCTGCGCTTGTCAAAATGTCAAGAATGATTCTCGTATACACTGCGGTAGTCCAATTTCCAGCGGAATTCCTCCGGGAGCTGTTACTAGCACTTGCAAAATTACCACTCCAGGAGGCTTAAGCCTCACAAATACCGCATCACAAAAATGGTGGACTCTTCTCAACTCGGTTACATGGCAGGAATTCCCGCTTGAAGAATATAACCTGAAGATGGGCAATAATCGAACCAGTCTCGCTCGTTTGGCTATCTTGATAAATTTTGGGAATACATGGGAGACTAATATCGGGGGCCAGCTGTCTGTCAATGCAACTGTTACAGAATGTAGCATCCAGCTCTGCGAACGCGTGTACAGAGCTCTCAACGTCACTAGCGCTATAGAAGATGTTTCATCCTTCACAACCCATGAGCTTAGCATTTTGAACTCATCGATCAATGCATCGTTCTATACTCCTGCGGACTTTGGAAGCATTGTGTCACGAGCCATGATCATGTGACAAGTCACGTGGGGACCGAGGGATCGGGGAGGCGAGGCAGGCTCGTCGGCCTATCGATATCTCGGGCCCCTACGCCTACTACTACCTATATAGCCATATAGTTTTCCTATGATTAGAGCTTCGTGCTCAACTCATATTCATATATCATCACTTGATTACGATAACGCTCTACTAGAACCTGCTTGACGCTTCCAAGGCTAAGTAAACACCTTCCACGTGATATAGCGATACCACGTGACACAGAACGTTACACATTAATGGCTACAATTACTCCATCAATAAAGCGGATCTGGTAACCGCCACATATAATCTCCTCGGACTCTTCAACACTACTCTCCACTCGGAACTATATACCCCCACCGAGGGCGATAAACCTATAGATTCTTTCGATATCTCCAATCTGCTCCATTAAAGCAGCAACGTAACTCAAATGATAACCAATATGACGGACTGCATGACCGATCATTTGAGAAGCGCACAAAGCAATATTACAAGGCGCGTTAGCGGTAGCAATGAAGTCATTACCCTTACTGCCAACGTTGCCGGAGTAGCTTTGAAAGAAGAGACCTATCTGCAAGTCATTTGGTTCTGGCTATCCTTGCCTGCTAGCCTTGTTTTTATAACTAGTTTAATATTGCTCGTTACGATATGCGCCAACAGGAAACGAAAGGGTCCGCTATAGAAATTGTCTAGTTTGCCGTATCTTTATCATCCGCTTCTTTTGGATATTATGCCAAGTCAATCTTGTGATTTAGAAACACTAAGTGGGGTAATAAGCGCTGCGCGGGTAACTAAAGGCGCGTTCAGCAGCAAATCTTAGCTTGTTCAAATCTAATATATTTAACCATATTGTGCTATAAATTTAAGAAATATTCGAGTTTTTTTTTTCTTTTTCTTCTAATCAAAACTCAATCTTATAATAATAATTCGGGTCTAGTTTCGTTCTTTAAGGAACCCTTTTAACGATTGCGCAGGCCTGTAACTATAGGGGTATTTTAGTTATAAGTTAAAATAAGTCGGAAGCCTGTACATACGACCATAGACTAAGGAGAATTGGGCTATCTCACTACTCTAGACATGCATCAGCTTTTAAATCAAAAACGAATTGTGGTTTATTGTATTATAGTTTTCTCATATATTTCTGCACTATTAGTCCCTGTGTTTCGCCTAAATCCGATAACCGACCTCGGAAAAGGCGCTTTTGCCATTTTGCCGCTTTTCTAAAGCCGAGTATGCTTTGCACGGGAAGTAATCAGCCCGATTAGCATTTCTCTAAGCCACCAACTCCGCTACAGATCCTTTTCGATAGTTAGAAAAAGGCAAACCCCGAGTTAAACCTCGCCCTTTTATAGGATTTCCCATAATAGAATCAATTTAAAAATTATATCATAATATATAATTTAACGTTTTAGTAATTATAACTCCTTATTATTCGCTTTACGTAAGAAACAATAGGCTATAGGAGAAACTTAGGTTAGGAAACTTAGGCTATCTCATTCCTCTAGACATACAACAGCTTTTAATATTGAAGTAATTTACGGGTTTTAGTATTAAACTTTTTGTTGGAGGTAAGGGTATATACAGTCGTAGTACGCGATGTATAGTATATAGAAGATATATCTATATAGTCGTCGGTAGGCGGCTATGGTGGATGTGTATGCGGAAGAAGAGTCGACTGCTAGGTCGAGAGTGATTCAAGTATGTGGAATAATAATATGATTTTGACTTAAAGACTTATCTATCTATAAAGGGATGAGCGGACTATATATACTACAAGTGTAGTTACTAGAAGCTTCTATATCTTAGAAATCAACGCTTATAAATCAAAGCTTATAAATCAAAGAANAACCTAGAAGATTCTACTAAGGTTTAAACCTTAAGCTTAGAATAGTGCTTATTACCTAATAATGCAACATAATCAAAGGTAGAGCAGAAATTCACTTTTATTTTCCACAGTTTCTGTTCCCGCTCACGCGAGCGAACTAGAAGCCTAGAAAGTTTGACTAAAAACTTCGAGTTTTAAGAACGATTAAACTGTAATTATACTTTGCAAAGCTGACATATAGCTACTTTAAAGTTTAGTGAAGCTTTTCAACAGGCTTTTGGAGATCTAAAAAGCAGGATTGTTTTGTGTCTTTTAAGTGTTGCTCTGGAATTCTCGCTAAATATCTCAAGGCGACTCGAGAATTTCATAAACATTAAATGCCTGAAATCTTTCTATCCCAAAATAGAAATACCTAAATTCGAAGTCTTATACACCTGACCTAAAAATCTAGTCTTTTCTAGCCCATGATGCAAGGTCGTCAATCACTCCTTCGCAATCTCAATAACAATCTTCTTAGCCGAGACATTACCATCTCTCAGCATATCAATCCCCTCCTGCACCTTCTCCAACCCACCCTCAATAACAAACGGATCTGGCTTGGCCTGAAACTTCCCGGCAGCTAAAGCTTCCGGGATATACTTGCGCCACACAGCATCACCAACATCGAGGTTTACCAAGCCAGGATCACCACCATTCACTACCAGCACGCATTTATTAGCAACCACCTCAAAACATCACCCACATTCTCGATCAAAAGAATGGAAAAAGAGGCAACATACCCAAAACACCCTGCACATTCTCCGGAAAACGCTCCGTAGGCCACAGCAAAATGGGCAACTTTCCCCCACCAATCCGCCCTAAAATCTCCCCACAAGTAACTTGCGTCTCCTTACTCCCAATACAGTCCAACACGACATCACCCACTTTCAACACCTTTAAAATCTCCTCCACAGCCCCATCCCCTCTATGATCAAACACCTTCTCGGCCCCCAAACCCCTCACATAATCAAAATTAGCCGGGGAAGCAGTAGTAATCACAGTGAGACCTGCTGCGACAGCAAGTTGAATGGCTGAGCTTCCGCAGGAGGAGGAGCCACCCCAGATGAGGATTGTCTTAGGGGAGGGAGATGGGGAGAGGGAAGGGAAGGGGAGCGAGAGTTGTACGAAGAGGCCAGAGGCGGCGGTGGAGATGGAGAGGGGGAGGACGGCGGCGTTGGCGAGGGGTAAGGAGTCTGGGACCTCCGCGATGAGGATTTCGCGGCAGGTGCTGTAGAGTTGGAAACCGGCGTTTGTAGCTTTGCGGGTTAGGAGGGAATCGCAGTGACTATTGGTGATGTGTTAATTGGGGAAATGGTAATGATAGAGGTGGTGTTTCAGGGGGAAACGTACCCGATTACTCGCTGTCCGATTTTAAAGCGGGTTACGTTGGAGCCGAGCTGGGCGACGGTTCCTGCGACGTCGGTGCCCCAAATGAAGGGGTAGGGCATTTCGAAGTAGGGGGAATCTTGCATCTAGAGAGTGTCAGTTTTGGTTCATCAGATAAAATGCTTGGGCCCGTTTTTTCTTACCTTCCAGTCCGTAGGGTTGACAGCAGCATAAGCAACTTTAATCACGACCTCATTCTCTGTTGGATTTGGAGTTGGTCCTAGGCCGACCTTGAGAGGCTTGATCTTGGCTGCTGTCATCCATGCTGCTTCATTTTTCAGAATTGATGCCATTTTTGAGGTTTGAAATGAGTTCGAAGTGAGTGAGTTTGAAGAAGTATGTTGAAAATTTGCTGTTGGAAGAATGAGAAGAGTTAAAGAATGAAAGAGGATACCTTATATATCTTTGAAAGTAGAATTTACTCAAGTCCCACTCCCCAGCCTCTATTCAAACTCGATTTCTCAGCACAACCCCTCGCGATTCCTAAGACATCAACGGAATGCCGTTGACAGCACCCAGCAAAAATCTACCCCAAACAATCCCCCCAAACCTAAATCCTCGTTAAAAATGTGTTTTCTCCGCCGAGCACGCTTCAACCATTTTAAGGGGCCTCGCTAACCACCAGCCAGCCAATCAAAATAGCGCACTGACACGGAATTCCGTGACATCCGAGCTGACCCACTCTTCATTTCGATTTATCAGCAGCTCGTTTTTATTGACCACAGCAAAGGATCTTAAGGAATTCCGTGGTGCTTTTTAACTGCAGGGTGCGCTGTTTCGCTATAGCACCGATTCACTGAAGCAAGCCCCTCATTCGCCTGGCCTACGGATCTGCGTGTTACTGCACCATGGAAGCACCACCACCAATGGATGAGATAAACTCGAGATTTACATGTATTATCTGTTTTAAAAACTTCGATAACAGTACGTTTACATCTCCACTTAACTTTATCAACTCCACCTTATCCATCACAACCCCGATTTTAACAAAAACAAATCAGAAAAATCCCAAATCAGACACTCAAGCTACTGCCGCAAAAAAGCCCGCAACCCCCCAAAACCACGCAAGAAATCCTGTCTCCTCTGCACCAAAGCAAAGACTTCATGCGATGCCGAGTTTCCTTCTTGTTCGCGCTGCGTGAAAAGGGGGTTCACGTGCTTGTACCAGGTCCCGCCGCCACTACGTCATCAACAGCATCCAAAGCCACGGCTAGTCGGGACAGATATTCTCGAGGACCAGCAGCAGCAAGTGCAAGTGCAGGCTGATATTGAAGCTCAGGAGCCAAAGGAAGTAGAGATAGAGACGGAGACGTTGGGTTTGTTTGAGGATGATGCGTTGTTGGGGTATTATGGGGGAGAGGAGTCTCGTGACGTTTTGGGTCAAGGGGAGTTCAACCTTACTACCAACACCCATCTACAGCTCTTTCACAATCCGGCTCTTTTCGACGACATGTCTTTAATACCCTCAGTCACCGCCATCACTTCCCA
>JAAMPI010000226.1:0-50114 GCA_013054445.1 Cudoniella acicularis
AGGTTGCAGCTTTTGGTGATTTCGCAGGCGACTTGACTTGAACGGGTGGCTTTGTTATTGTAGGTGGAGATGGTGATTTTGATTTAACTTTCTCCTCTGCCGCTGGTGTTGGTGTTGATTCTGGTTTTACACTTGGACTCTTCGATCTCTGTTTCTCCGCCTCCTTTTTGGCAGCATTCTTCTCGGCCAAGTATGCATCGATATTTTTAGATGTCTCGGCGTCAGGCATAAGATCATCGATCAACACTCCATCAGTCTGGCATCCTGGACAAGTAAAGTCGCTCTCGATGAGCGCATTAGTAATGCAATCATTGCAATACGTCTTCTCACAACAGGGCGTCTTCATTGGGTCTATGAATATTCTCTTGTCGATGGAACACTCCAATCCCCTATCTTGCAACTCTTTATCACCCGCAGCAGCAGCCTCTTGCGCAGCAGCTGAAGACTTTGTCTTGGCCTGAAACTTTTCCCAGGATGCCTTATCTGGCTCCGCAACCACAAAGTCCCCCTCAGCATTTACCATGACACCAGATGGCAATTTTGTATCATCCGTAGTCCCATCATTACTAAGTGCCGCGGGCTTCTCCACAGTCTTCAAAAACGACCTCGGAATACCAGTGGTGCGCTTCACTCGAGGCTTGTTGTCAAAGTTTGGATCATCGTTCGTGGGACAAACTTGAATCCAATGTCCCTTCTCTCCACAACGATAGCAGATATAGCCAACAGGAGGTTCGTGATCTGGCACATTTGCTGCTGCTGCATTTTTCTTGCCACCAGGTCGAAATATAGGGGTTTGACTAGGAATGTTAGTTAACTTGCTTGGGAGCGTTGGGGAACAAAGAACTTACTTTGCCATCTCTTCTTGTTGGGCCGACCATTGCTCGCTTTGAGCTTGGAACATCGCTGCCATACGCTGCTCTTCAGTCATGGCGCTGTTCATTTGGGTTGGCGCGCTTGCAGTCGATGACTTGGGGACTGATTTATTTGAGGATTGCTCTTTGCGAGAGGTGTTTTTGGCATTCACTGGCATTTTACCAGACATGTATCTCGCTGCTCGACCAGCGCCAGGCTTGATAGGAGGTAGTCGGCGAGCGATGACCGAGGTCGATCGTGGAATAATTGTGGTATCATCGTCATATTCTGACTCTAGGTTAGTTGCTGCTTACAATAATTGATGACTGTGCAGTGCTCACCTTCATTGCCGTCTTCGTTATAAATCGCGAGGTCGAAATCTGTTCCGTCACCTAGACCACTCTTGATGATGATATCACGTTTGAGCTCAAACACAGAGATACCAGTACCATCAAATTCCACTCGAGAAGGCTCCTTCTGGGACTTGAATTTGAAGAACACGGAAGACGTCATGATGTTAGGTTGAACGTAGTATGTATCGAAGTTGCTGGGTTGTTGAAGTTGCTAATAATCGCGACCAAAGGTCGAGGTACAAAGAAGTAAGGCTTCCGAAGCAGCGAAGTGCTCGGAGATCAGTAATCGAAAGTTTTGGAAAGGGAAGGGGAATTGTTTCGTGAATGCGACCGTTGCAAGATCAAGATTCTTCTTTTTTCCGTTCAGGAGAACGAGGTGAAATCAAATCTGATTGCAATCACTGGAGATAACTCTTGTGACAGGAACAACAAGCTCTGAAAAGAGAAGGAAATGATGTACAAGATTGCAGCAGGCTGCGAGTGCGACGTTCTGTGATTGTTGGACCCTCCGCGACACAAACAACTCCACCGCCAAAAGTGAACTAATCCTCTCCCACGCCCGCTGACGATCCTCCCCGACTTCTGCGCTGTAACTGTAGCAAACGAGAGTAGCACCACGGTCGTATGCCGATGATGCGAAAGGCGGCGGAATCGATGAATTATTCCTGGTCGTGGTGTTGTGGTCGTGGATGTTGAAAGAAGGATGGGGGCGAGGAGAGGACGACATTCAAGAAGTTCTTTCTTTGGGGCGTCGGCTTAGCTCGGCTGACAAATCCAATCGGCACGTGAGCTTTTGAGGCTAATGTCATATTTGGGTTAGCTCTATTCCGGCATATTATATAAGCGCTTCCACGGCTAATCTTCGCTAAATATCAACCGCCCTCACCAACGACATCCATTCCAGGGAGATCTAGGAAGCCTTCTACTGAATGTTTTAGTGCTTCTGTCTGATTCTCCGTACAAGCTAGTCATGCAGTCACGCATTCGCGAAGATGATATCGGAATTACGCTGGGTCCTCTGGTCCAAATCCCAAAAAGCTGGAATGAAAATGTCGGCTGGGATGGCCAAATCTGGCAGCCCCTATTGCCTCATTAAAGTAGATGAGAGCACGATGCTAGATATTCCTACCAACTAAAGAATTCTTTCAACGGCCTCGAATCCTCAATAGAATCAAGTTGGAAGCAAATGCATTCAACGGCCACAGAACGACCGGAAGGAAAGCTTGACCACATACCTTTACTTTGGTGGCTTACCACACTACCACTGGTAACCATACTCATGCTTGATCCACCTCTTCTCAAGCTCGGCCTCCCGCCTTTTCCGCTCTTCCCTCTCCTCCTGGCCTTCCTGGCTTTGCCAGGCCCTCCATCTGGTCGTCCAGTCATTGGCCATTTGGCCTTCACCTCCCTCCTCCTTCTGCATACCTGCTCTTCTTTCCTTCCTGCAATCAGGACACAATCTTCTGCTACCAACCGAATGACGGCTGTAGTCCGAGCACCATGGAAGTGGTGCCGGCAAGCCTTTCAAGCTTGCAGCGTCCGCCGCACACTTCTCGTCTACCGACTTGGCTCCTTAGAACAGGCCGTGGCCTCTCGACGCTCGTCGTGGCCGCATTTATAGCGGATCTGGTGTCCAAATGTTAGCAATGGGAGCAAGAGTATACGAGAATAAGATGTGCTTCAGGAGCTGAATCCGTTCTAATACGATCCCTGAAAGCACTAGGAAAGGGGGTTAGCCACTTACGATAATTTCCTCGCACATCTTTCCCTTGACAAACGCAAGCGGATTGGAGGAGAGTGGGGTTAGATTCGTTCTTTTTTGTTGTAAATTTTGGCCTTCGGCCGACAGAAGGATTCAGTGTGGACTTGGTTCTTTCGCCAGTCCCAAGTTCAGTCTCGCCACCACGAGCTGTCCCCTTCTCATGCTCCTTCTCCGAAAGTTTGCTGGTCAAATTGGACCAAAGTAAAGAATTCAATAGAATTTGAAAGGTTTGGTTGGTGGTCGACACTGCTTGCTCTGCTGTCTGATAGGATGCGGCGCAGAGAGGAGAGGCTGTAGATCGAATATCAAAGACTAAATCATGCAAGCCTGCCTCGGTTCACAACCTGTGAACCGAGACCCTAGGGCTATTACCTACACAATATTTGTTCATATTCAACCCTCCCTCTGAATACCTTGTAAAAAGAGTTCCACCAAGGAACAGTTCACCCAATTGCCCCACGCCTATGCTACAGTTCACATAGGAGTTCTGAACTGGGCACCAAACATCAAGAGAGCTTCTTTCAGATCTCTCCCAACAGACGAATGGCACATGGCAGAGCTTGACGGCCATTCTTCGCCATCTGAATGGTGGCCATGACCCAGCCGTGGGTCGGCGACAGTCCGTAAGTTGGCCAGACCAAGACTCGTGGGAAATAGCATTAACTATGGAACTCCGTTCACAGGATTCGTGATCTTTTGGCAACCTCAGGTCGTAATGGGATGACTTCATCGTCAACAATTGCTCCATCGCCAGGTGCCACAAGCTCTCGTGGCAGCAATCTTGCATCCAGGTTTGCGCGCCGTAGAGGCTCACCTGCCGGTGCCGATGATCTTGATCTCGAGCTCGCCGAGATAGAAATTAGAGCTGATCACACGACCAACGTGAAATCGTCAACAAACTAAGAGTCTTAATGATAGAGCCTTCTTCAATTTCGGAAATGGTGCGTGCCAACTTCTTTACTGTCTGGAAGGTTGAGCTTGATCAGTCGATTATTGGATCCCCTTCCAGTCAGCCCGGTCTCGATGATCTGGATACTGGCTCAACTCTTTCTGCCCCTATTCAGACCTGGCTGTTGCGACGAACACTCTGCTTGTCTGTAGCACATCCTGGGGCTAATCGCAAAATATTTGGTTCCGATACGAAACCTCTAACAGTTGCGAAGTTGGCGAAGTCGTTTGAGGAATGTCAGCGGTACCCATTTGGGGCCGACCCCAAAACATTTGGTCCCAAGGCGAAATCTTGGATGTAGTCTTCGTCGTCTCGTCTTTCAGTCGTACGCTAGCACAACGAATTCTCTTAGAACCCCTGAACTTGGCTAACGGATATCAACAGTACCTTACCGGCTCAAGAAATGCCACTACCAGCCTGGAGTTGAACAACCCTTCCGGTTTGGACGATACCGCTTCTTCCGCATCTGCAGGCACAACCTCAACCTCAACACCAACAACACCAACAACATTACGTCGCATCGCCGCTGGCCTTCCGACTCCTTCTGCCGCTGTCTCCTTCGGCGGAAAGAAGTACAAGGACAAGGAGCCAGAGAAGCTTTCAGCGCTGCTAACAATCTTGTAGCCGCCGAGACTTTCCTGAGTTACTTAGAGAACATGGGTGGCCCTTTCGCAGTGGCACTTACAGAAGCCTATTTCGTCGACACGAGCTGTGTCAGAAGTTTTTAGACCAATTTGCTCGACGAGTAAGTCATTTGGATAACTCTGTTATTGAATGGTCTGAACTAACATGTTTAAGGATGAGATGGATATTTCAGGGATTGCTCTCGAATAGTACTATCGGTTGGTGCAGCGCAAGTCCACGACAGCGGACTACATAATCAAAGTGCGGGAAGCCCTAAATCTCGACGGTACCAACTTGCTTTTCCGAGTTTGGGGGGTTTTGTGAGGGAAATTTCTGCAGGTATATCTAGCTGTCGAACAGCAACCTTGTGCGGTGAGATTTTCCTTTTGAGATTCATCTGAGTCGTAATTTTCGTACTTGAAATCCTGGACATCTTGCTCATGCGTCAACGGTCTCTTCGATAGCCTTCAACGCGTTAGCGACAGTCTCCTCAAGGTCATTCTCGAACCCAAAACCAACTTGCGCGACCTATTCTTGCTGCTGTTCGGTGACCAGTTCTCCTTGATCCGACGTCGATACTGGAGTCATTGATGAACCCGGCGGCGCTGCCGACTTCACAGAGGGGGGATTTGGGGGAGAGCCGAGACTGGAAGAGGGGAGAGGCTGCCATCAAGCTACCCCGCTATATCCGACATCTCCCCAGCCTCGCCAATCAGCTCTCTCGCCCGTCGCTTACACTACTGTCCTCTATGAATTTCAATAAGCAAATTTGTCCAACAAACAAGCGTCAAAAATATCTCTCTCAGTATTAAGCCCATCCGATGGTTCAGGCTTAAAAATACCGGCTAGCGGCTCTACACGTCCGTTTCACCACGTGGTTCTAGGATCACGGGAGGTCCTCTGCCTCCACGAAAAACTTGATGTTGACTCGGCAATATTCCCTTACTTTTTTGCAATTTCTTGCAGAATTTCCTCGCTGCAAAAGGATTTTACAGATGGAAGTTGCACGTGCGAGGATTCTTACGAATTTTTACGATGGCTCTTTTTGGAGTTGCCGGACACAAGTTCTTAAGCGAGGGTGAAATAGGGGAGGCGAAACTCATAGATGAACCAGATGTGTGACCAAGATAAACAATTTTCTACTCAACACTGCTACAAGCACAAACTAAAACACATCGTTGGCCGCAAGAGCAACAGGGAAAGGCTCCCTGGAGAGTCTGCGCCGGAGAAATTCACCTTTCATCCCGTCTCCCGCTAAAAGGCCAACCTGACTTAAGCTCTCGGTTGCAAACAGATATCGAAGTCACTTTAATCAGATTCGGAGGCATGTGGAACTCAAATTTGTCAGCCTTGTTTCATCTTCGGAAGATATTCGCAAGAGTGAAGACCTGAGTGCATAACGGAGCGATGTTGAAGGGTGGGGAAGAATGCGCTCAGATATGTGTTCGAGGTGCTAGAGGGGTCTTCAAAGAAATCGAGCACTCTTACCGAAGAATGTGGTCGTATGTCCTTTACGCGACTCTCTCCCTCTTCTTTATTCGCACGACGAAGCTCCTGAGAAGACGTGTCAGCTGTTATGAACAAAATCGCAACGGCAAGGTGTATGAGCCAACAGCTTTGGAAGGAAGTGTATTGGTTACCAGGTCGTGATGAGTGGCCGAAATATGCTGGGTCTGGCGAGGAATAGTCTCAAATGGCCCACGTGCATTAGCTCCGAAGCGGGTATCAGAATTCACGCCGGGGTGTTGTTCTCCTGGAATGTTTGATTTGTTTGGCTGCGAATACTTCGAAGAAATAATCGCGTGGTAATAACATGAGATCGGAAACTTGGGTTTAGAAAGCGCCTCGTGGCGAATCTCGAAGGTACTTGTTCGTATGTGCCAGATTCAAGGGTGATCATGGAACCCTCAATGGGTCGGGGGGCAAATCTCTGAAATCGTCGAACGCCTCTTGGTCCAGCACGTGGGATTCGATCCCATGCCTGGGGGACAGGGTGATAATCGCGTGGTAATAACGTGAGATCGAACAGTCTTTCGTTGTTTACAATTTGCGGGGATGGCCTCTGTTGCTCTCGCATACTGCTCCCAAGGTGCCGGTGTAGCTTACAGGTTGGTATTGGACCGATCGCAGATTGCTTGAACCACTTAGGCGAGCCGACGAAGGACCGCTGGCATATGATGGTAATGCCGAGTACATAACACGACCTCGTGAGAAAGCGCCCATATCAAATTGGGATCGCTGGCGAGTCGGTCGACGGCCTCCGTGTGGGGCGGAGTCCACCCCAGCAGGCTGGTGCTCGTGTGGCAATAACGTGAGATCAGAGATTCGAATTTCAAAAGCGTTTCCAGCTCGACCATTTGAGCTATCCTAATATTTCAAGCATCCGACCAGCAACCCTCAGTTATGGCATTCGGAACATTGGCAGGCAGGATATGTTTGGAGAAAGAAACAAATCCAATGTTATCATCTCGAGAGCTAGATGAAGGCTGTTGCTTGGGAATGTCAGCAGAGGGTCTGAGAAGTAGGCTATTTCGAAGGACTCACTACAACATCACATCCTAACTTTGAGAGGCACCTTCCAGTGAGCCCGTTATTGGTCGAACAGCTTCGCAAATATCCAAGGCGCCGAAAGGTGTAAGCATTCTGAGACAATCAATGTGCCTCATCCCAAGAAATTTGGGACACCGTAGCGACAGCACAGAAACCTCCTTGCACGATCTTCAAGGCCACCACTGTCCAGCGAAATTTGTTAGCAAGAAGAAAACCAAAAGTACGGTTAAGGCCAGCGACTTCTCCAAATATTACCTCATACATTCCAAACCACTATGCATGCACGCCAGAAGGCGGCCTCGGGGTACTTTTTGAATTGGGAACTACAGACTCTACAAGTACAAACGGCGATATTAAAGGGACTCCCTTCTCGAGCATACAAGCACCTGTTCCTAGCTTCTGGATCGCGAAATTTTCCCTGCCCATCTTCCTTGATCTATTGAGCGTCATTACAGACTTATTCTTATCAAAATCTTGCCTCAGGATAGACCCTTCCCGGCTTGATTACACCTATCTGCTTGTTACTAAAGGTCATTGGCCTTGCTTTTCAGGCCTGGAATTCTCTCCAAGAGGGCTTGAATGGCTGTCGTTGTGCGCTTTCCCATCTGTTGATCTTCCAGGTCATCCTCCAATCTTAGTGAGCATAAGTGGAAGGATTCCAAGTAGGTCTCTGTTGAAGACATGTCGGAAGATGCCACTTGTTCAGATCGGATACCCACTTAGAATCCTCCCACTTAGCAGACTTCCGATCAAGAAAGCCTGTCTACTCGTTGCTAGGTGTCGACCCCTGCCGAAAAGTTGAAAAGTAGGAATAAGGCCAATCGGTCCCCAGGATGCAGTGTGTTTCCGTCTAGGTGCTTGCTACTAGCAAGATTGTACGCTGCACCCCGAGGACTGATAGGCTTATTTCGGCCCTTTGATTGCTTGTCCATGTGGGTTCTTCCAAAGATTCGGTGTCGACGGCGAGGCTTTCCTGAAACATATGTCAGCAATATCAATATCTCGCAGGCCCAGTGAGATTTACAGTTCTTCTTCTTATCCGGGAAGGGCAAGTTTGGGATTAAAACCCATAAATTGCACTGTGGAAAAGGATTGAATCTCTTCTGAAGAAGGCGAAGCTTTCGAAAAGACATATCAGGACGAGCTTGCAATGGTATGGTTATGGTGCCAATTTGAACGCCAAATCGCGAAGTTTGAGCAGCCCGATAACTTGCAAGGTCCTCGACATATTCCCTTTTCCAAGTCAACTCAAGTGCCGGGAGATAAGGCAAGCTGTTTGGTTACTCTGGGTGTATTTGTTTGTAGGGGCGGCCGGCGTTGGCACCATAGCGGTGGCGGCAATCAGGACTTGAGAATCTTGAAACGTTGCTTTCTGCCGTTAGCTCTGAACTGTCTTTGCGTCTATCTTTGGAGCTTCATTCACTTACTCTTGTCGCGGACACCGGAATTATCTAACTTCCCAGTGGAGTTGAGAGTGAGCAGTCCTCTTCTCTCATCATGCATTGCGCATGCTATCAGCGTTAGAGTGGCCACCGTTATGCCCAAATTCAGTTTGCTTACTTGTGTATGACTTATCTGGCTCTGCTTCGAACCAAGTTTGTTCAAGAATCGACAGCGACGGCTCCACTTATTATCCCGTCACACTTCAGGGCCAGTTGAGATCGAAGCAATCATTCCGTTGAGCAATTATGTCTGGTGCGAAAGCTAGAGCTAGTTACCACGGGTGCAGAGACGAGAAGTAATCCTTGTCGTGGAAGCTCTGATAGCATATCCGACCTCTGGCGAAAGTACCATTAGCTGCCACCCGCGTCAGTTACCTGGACCTGAGGCTTAACATACCTTTCGGTGGCCAAGATCTCCTTGTCTCCCCCTCGCACAGAAGGTAGGAGATGATAAGCAAACACAATATGCTGTGTTGATAATCTAGCTCGGGGAAGTCTCGACCTCCGACGTCAGTTTGCCTTAGGTTGCTGGGCAGCATGCCTTACTCACCTCTTGCGACGACGACGCTCTCCTAATGTCTCCAGCCTGGAGTTACTCTGCCTGTTTGCGAAGTGCTGCACAGAGTGAAGTTTCCGCGCTCTTCCAACCTTCGGTACTGCGTCCAAATGGACTGCAAAGCTCTTCAGAGAGCGCGTGGAATGGAAAATGCGGGCAGGAGGCGAGAGAGAGTCTCAAGTGGTTGCGTTGGCGCCCAAAGATTTCGCAAAGAGGGGAATGATGCTATAGACGGCATTGATGGATTTGTTGATAGATTTGATGATGTGGTGGAGGATGTGGTGGAGGAAGTTTCGACAACGAGCAAGCAAGCAACATTCTCGCCTAATATCCTAAGGGGGTGCGGCACGTGTATTTTATATACTCGTACCGAATTCGGATTTCCTGAATCCTCTCTCTGCAAGCTTTCGTCAAAATCCTCACTCAATATCTCTTAAAAGAAACAAATTGCACGTAGGTTTCTACTCTTAGTTTGCTCTCGTCCTTTGTCGGGCTCCTTCGAATATCTACTAATCCAAAGCTCTTCCAGACAAAAACCAACTATGTTCTTTCTCCTGAGATATCAGATCCCGTTTGGAGCTTTGCTCGACTTTTGGGAATCGTCTGGGCGCTCTTTGCCCTTTGCCTGCGGTTCGTTTTGAACCAACGGCTGGCGGCGCGCGAGTTGTGGGTGGAGTTGGATTTAGAGTTAGACTTAGAGGGTATATGGAATATAGAGTCTGTTGGCTTACAGGTATGAAGAAACTATGTCTACGGAGTAAAATCATAATCGTTATCTCGGTGCAGATTCTATGCAATAAAAGGAGGGAGGAGGGAGGAAGGAGGGGGGTGTATAGGTAAAGCTATGATAGACAAGCCCCGGGGTGCGTAGAGTATTTGTAGTGGCATGCCCTCCCTCCTGTTGTCATCAGGACAATACTTTTCTGGTGGGACTGTACCTGCTTGACCAGACTACTTTCAATTAGAATACTTCGGATACAATGGTTTTTACTATCAATCAGCAGGATAGAGGTATCGATATAGCAAGATCTTAACTCGATTCGACCTCTCCACACGGCATCTCATGCCAGGAGAATGCTCTCTCCCCCTCTCTCAGTCCAACTAATCTCTCCACAAGCTTGTAGATATTTTTGGCATGGGCCAATCTCTGTCTAGTCTCTTGCAAATACACTAATTCTTGGCTGCCGCACGAGGGGATAAAACTTTGTACACGGCCGGCAGAAACTCGGTTAATTTATCGCCTAACCAACCCAATCAGAAAGTCCCGTACCTTAGCTCATATTTTCTTCACGTAGATAGCAGAATAAGAACTAGTACCTCAACAATCACGCAAAACGTCTTTGATGGTCTAACGGTCATGATTTCCGCTTGTCATACTTGTATCGACAATGCGCGGGAGATCGGGGTTCGACTCCCCGTCAGAGAGTTCTAATCAGAACTTCAGAGTTCATGTCCCTGAGCATCGCTCAGAACACCAACTAAATTCTTTTTTTGCAATAATTTTTTAGAATCTCGCTTAGTGGTTTGAAGCCTTAGGCATCGAATTACCTCCACTTCTGAATGTAGGCATGATGCGCGCCGAAACAAGCACGACAGGGGTGGCTCTAATACCTATTCTCGTATCACGTTTTCCACACCCTCCGTGACTTTAATTAGTTTTTATTAACACACCTTTAAAATTTTAATTAAAAATACCTTTAAATAAACTTTTAAATTTATTATATAGCCAAATCACAATGTACATCGTGGTTTTTCGGGGTGCAGCACCTTTCTCTTAAGACACTATTTGGCTACAAAACTAAGGGTTATATTATTTATTGGCAAGAATCACGATGCAAAGGGAGACCGAGGATCTGCAGGGGTGTGACTTGTTGATTCCTCTCGTCAGAGTGTGGTGTTGGTAGCCACTACCGAGGTTAGGCAAGGTGAGTTACTAAGCTCCTTAGAGTGGTTAACTTAGCGTCAGCCTCGCCTTGTGATTACTTAAGTAGCTTGTCTACACTGTGATTTATTTTTCCACTTCTTTGCTTCACAACACCTTTAGCAAACAACATTCGCCATGTTTGTGCAACACTTTCGCCAAACATTACCGGGAATCACAGCAAATCCTGCTTCTCGTGTCAATCTACAAACTGTACGGCGCTATGGAATTAAGTCACGTGTCGACTTACTCAACTCAATCTACCGTCCAGCATTCGCAAATCACAAGAAAGGCTCACCAGAATACGTTGAGTTAGCAAGATCTGGTAGGGTTTGGGAAAACTTCTTTAAGCCCGGAAATATCGAACCTTACCTGCAGGCTCAGTCAGACTTGAAGCAGACTCTCACTTCAATCGATGAGCTAAAAGAATGGTATCGAGAGAATGATAAGGCCAAAACAACTATTCTTCGAGCTTTGGTTTCTGAATATGCTCATCAAAGTACATCTCTTGAGCAGAACCCTCTTCATATAGGCGACTCAGGAGCCATCTTTGACGAACTCGAGAAACAACTGTTCTGTAATATCGATTCTATGGATGTTATGTCAACTTCTGAGGTCTCAAAACTTGCTTTACCTACCTCAGAAGAACTTCTACCAGGTAAGAACGCGAACCAAGTCGCCGAGCTCCGAAATCACATTCTTGTTAGCCGTTACATTACCGAAGCTGCTCTCAACAATCCCGGCACAGCTGGCATGTCTGTAACTGATATCAAACAACTTTCGATAATGATGCTTCGAGGAACTGATGCGGAGACTTTATATGCTTTCAATTGGGGCAAGCGTATAGAGATTGGAGACTACCGCTCAGCTCCTATTTCTGTTAAATTCAACCCAATACGCATCTTCCCATATCCTCAAGAAATTTCTGCCTGTATGCATCGCTATATCGAATGGCGCGACCGTAACCATACCGACAAGATTCTTCATCCGATCATCTTAGCGACTCACTTATCTACCTACTTTGTACATATCCATCCTTTCCTAGATGGAAACGGTAGACTTGGCAGGGTCTTGATGGCTGATTACCTGATTCGTCAAGGATATCTCCCAGTAGTGTTCGTCGACCTAGCCCGTGAAGATTATCTTAAGATGATTTCAGACGCGCAAGATGGAAAGCCGGACGATCTTTGTACTACAGTCACTCAGACGCAACTGGAGATGTTGTGGGAGATAAGCATGCGACAATAAGTTGCCTAAGCGGAGGAACTTGTTTAGGAGAGCTTGCGTGCGGTTTCCATAAGTTTATGAATGTAATAACTGTTTTATACTGTAGTCCCGAAGTTAATTTCCCTGCTTGGTGTTAAGAAATAAAATATAGTAGATAAGTAATAGTTACTAACAGATAATAAGTCTTAGACCTGAGGATCTGACGGGTGTGACTTATTGATTCCGTTCGTCAGGGTCGATAAAGTTTACATAAACCAGAATAATATCCAGGAAAGAAATCACTAGGTTCACCGAATACCGGATATCTATCGCTTTGAAAATCAAGTCGTCGCGTGGCTTGGGCCAAAAGCCGATGACAGTGACCTCGTAATACAGGTAATCCAAGGGGATTTTCAAACAGAACTCTTTCCATCCTCTCCGGTATTCAAAGAAGCTGAAATTCGATGTGGAAGCCTTGGATATAAAGTATTCGTTTAAGGAGGCTCTTGACCTTGATACCAAGAATCGATGTTACTTGGCCTTAAAGCAATTATACAACCGGTCATGGTG
The DNA here is from genome assembly GCA_013054445.1 of Cudoniella acicularis. Taxonomy (NCBI): domain Eukaryota; kingdom Fungi; phylum Ascomycota; class Leotiomycetes; order Helotiales; family Helotiaceae; genus Cudoniella; species Cudoniella acicularis. The sequence goes on from JAAMPI010000226.1 coordinate 12,786, forward strand.
GAATCGAGCCTGGATAATACCCAAAGTGTAAATACGGCGTCAAATGCTGTACCCCTTCCGGACTACTCACTGTCAACGACTGAAACGTTTGTTCAGGGCGTATACTACCACCTTCTTACGGTTCGTGATTTGAACATTCTCGAACAAACGGACCTCGCACATAGCTAGGATTCCGGCTTACCGTCATGGGTACCGGATTATAGCAAACCTGTAGTCCGAGGACATCCACATCACGGGGGTTGGTTCAAAGCAGGCAGGGGCCAAGATCTCAACTTTGCCATTGGGGAAAAAACTCCATCTGAAAGGCCTCACTGGGGGCCGACTTGAACAATACAATGAAAAATTCAACCCCGTGGACTCGAGCATCAAAGCAGATGTTTGAACTCGTTTGATACCCCAGGTCACTGTGGGTGCGGACACTGCTAGAAAGAAAACTGGAGGTGTGGTACGAAGACAGGGGAGATATACATCCAATCGATAAGGCCCCAAGGTATATTGAAAAAAGGGGAAATGTTCGGTCACACAAGCGCTAAGGTGCATACAAATCATCCGGCTTGGCGGCCTTGAGCCTCTCGATCTGCAACGGATAATTTGATATCCTTCAAAAGGAGGACTTCCAGATACAGTGTCTCTGCTGCTGCGCCGCAAGGTCTGCTGTACTCCTTATCGCTTGCCCGAAGCAGCGCTCATTCCAACACTTTATATTACTCTGGAGATTTCATGCGGCACATACTCTGACGATGTGTCACATCCACGCCCGAGAATTGCAGTACCTGCTTCGCCCCTCATTATACTCTGTTGTACACATATTTACTGAATATTGCCTTCAGTCAAGCGATTGGCGCTGGGTTTACAAAGCCTCCTTCAATTATTCTTTTTGGCGAGTGCGGGTTCGAAGATGGTCGCATCATATACGACCCACAGAAATTTGGTCGTGATATTTCCAAAACTTCAGGAGGATGATTCTATCCATTCTTAGATTAGGCTAATTGTCTATCAAGCCATTAAACTCAAAGCTCCCCTTCTCAGCTATTCTTTTAAAAAATCTTGATTTTAGTAGAGCTAAATTGTTGCCAATTCCTAATGGTTTGCATTATTTTTTTGCGAATGGCTTCTTTCCCACCAAAAATGGTCTCTTGTTTCACATTAGCTCTTACACTTCTCCTCTGTGCGCCTGTCTTAGGTGAGAGCTCAGTAGAATTGTGACGCGCTCTCCTGAACTGAATGCTTATATTTTTCAACAGCGACATGGCAAAGCCGTTCCCCTCGACATTTCAAAAACTCTACAGACTCTTCTTGGGACACAAAAATTTCGAAGACGAGCTCGACCTTGAGTTCAAAGCCAAGGCATTACGAGCCGATGATCACCCCGCCGCCGGCCTTCAAGGACATAGACGAATTGTTGTATTGTGTTTCCGACCTTGCTTGGTTACGTGACCCGGACTTGTCTAAGTGGGTGGGGAATCAAACGTTGCCCTCCAACACCTGTGATCGAACAGAAAATTCCCGTGTTACAGGGTGTCATGTTTGGCACCATTGCACAATGTGAGATATTTACACCTTTTCTTCCAAGCCGTGACCATTGCTAATTCTAAGATTAGAGATGTAGGAATGGTTCAACTTGTATATTTTCCTCCTAAAGAAATGAACGAAAGCCTCGTCGAACAGCACTCGCAGCAAGTTACGATCTACGATTCAGATTATGATTACACATTGTAAGGGCATATTGCATAGGAATGGATGTTGAAAATAGGAGGTTGACAGTGGAACTAGCACATCTCCTTCAGTGTACGCCGTCTGGGAAACTGTAAAGGCTTGGAACTCGTGCGACGGCAAAAGATCACAACTCGGTCCCATGTTGACAAGTGTGATCAGAGCATTTGATCTTACAGATATAAGTAGCATGGTTCCCTACCATGACAGTCTTACCACTATGTTTCCTTGGGAAGACTTTATAATATCCTCCGGTTTCGACAAGAGGATGGACACGAAAACTCCAGTACAGCTTACGCTATCCGATCTATATTACGACTGTCCCTCGACAGTTCGGAACCTTTTCACAAGCCGCGGGCCGAATAACATGTGGACCTGCCCGAGCTGTTCTCCGCAAGACTATCGATGTAATCCGTACCTCAAAATCCCCGAGTTCATCAACGAATTCGGATCACCTTGGTGGCAGTTTTGTCATACCTTGGGAACGAGATTAGGAATGCCAGATCCCCCACATGCTTTGACTTATGTCTCAGAATTGGTCCCATTAACACGTTTGAATCCCGCTGATCTATCGACAAGCACGACACCTGGCCCACTGCCTTCTCCAGCCCCAGTTACCGCGGTGCAGACACAAAGTCTTGCCCAAATACCCACGCCAAAATCTACGGTAGGACCAAGGATTTCTTCAACAAAAGCCTCATCACTTCCCGAAAACAATCCGCCGATAAAAACAAACCCCGCATCTGCGGTCTCAGTAGCCATAATCGGAACCGATGTCATTTCCGCAATTCCCGTCCCTCCTTCCAATGCAAACGGTGCTAGCAACGTACCACCAGCAATCATTCTCCCAGGCGGCTCAACCCTTAAAGAAGGAAGCACAAACATCATCCCCGCTAACGACGGAAGCGGCAAATCCATAGCCGTATCCGTACTTTCTCCTGGTGACCACAACGGAAACACAAATGGCAATGGATACCTCGTTCTCAGCACAATTGGGGCTTCCTTAGCCAGCACATACAATTTAGCCGCTGCTTTCACGAATGCAAATCCTACTTCCACGTCAGTGATGCGGGATTTTGCACTCCCAGGGACAGCGACAGGAGAAGTGGTATACATAGACAGAACACTCACATTCGGAGGAGCTGTAGCGACAATCACGAGCTTGAATGCGGTTCTCAGCTATGGTTCCAAGGGTATCATAGTGCAGTACCCCGGTGGAATTGTCTCTACAGTTCCCATTGCTGCGCCGAGTACAATTGCTTCCTCGGGGACAAGTGCGAGTCAGACGGGAGCTAGTATAGCTTCCATGATTTGGCAGGTCATGAATGGTGGCGCGACGACAGAGACGGCACCGACGCAGACTAATTTTGTGGTGTCTATTACTGTTTCTTCCCTTTCTGTTATGGGGCAGATTACTTTGGGGATGACGACGGGAGGCACGGGGTTGGGGAGTGGAAATGCTGGTGCGGTTATGACAGAGAGCGAGACGGCGACGGGTAGTGCGAGATCGTCTTCAGCGGTTGGTGGTGCTTCTGCTAGTAGTGCTGCTGTTAGGGTGAATGTAGGGGGATGGTTATATATTAAGGTAATTGAGTTTATTTTTTTTTGCTGGCTTTGGGTATAAGTAATACTGTTGTGCGACTTTATTCAGCCTGACTTGGTAGAGGGGAAGTAAATAGTAAATTATTCATTAATCTTTCCGAAATCGACCTTTATAATAGAAATTATACCTTTACTGATGCCGAGAGTGTATGAAGTGAGTATAGTGCCTTTGCAAAGAGAAAAAAAAGGAAAAAAAGAAAGACTAAAGTTCGCTGCAAAGGTCCTACTGAATTTCGTAAGTTGGCACCATTCAGTCCAGCATGAAAGCCTTTGATCGGCCTTCACTATTCCTCTGACAATCTCGTCTGTGTTCTCTAGCGTCGGGGAACTTGGATACCATAGGAATCCTTTTGCCGCTTTGACCTGGAATCTCTCACGATTGACCCATGTTAATCCAGCCTCGATCCACAATATAGAGCGGACAGCAATAGTGCCACCTCTCCTTAGATCAACACTCTTCTCGATCAGATTCAGGGCTCTGAAGAGCATTTTCCAAGCACAATTCATCCCCGATAACGACGTATTCTTCCGACTCGGCATAAGAAACCAAAATGTCTGGGTCAGGATTTCCCTCGCTTTGTGCAATGTCAGACTGGATCTTGAAACTGCCAGTATAATACATATCCATAAAGGCCTGGGCATAATTTCTCCATTTGAGCTAAGATGATATGCATCTGGCGGGCATCTGGGGACTTTGGTAGTCGAGCACAACTTTTTTTTTTTCTTTGTCCCAAGGTCGGTTAGGAAGCTCGCCGCTTGTACTCAGGCGTTAATCACCCTCGGCTCACCCTGTACTCACCCAGCTCGCCTGAGCAACCTGAGCAGCCCCTGAGCAGGTCTTGAGACGTACCTATTTCTCACTTGCGTAATTAGTCTGTAACTAGGCTAGATATAGGCTAGGGCTTTTTCACATCATTTTTGTCAAGATTTGGCGATAATATCTTATGAATGACTCAATTACTAGACACGTGCGTCTGAATTGTTCCTATTAGTGTGAATATCCACGTGGTCGACAGACTAACCAATTATCCGCTAATAATGATTATTATTTAGCTAAGCGAGGCAAACAATTGTGCATGGAGAATCAGGATCAACGATATTAAGAGTACTAGTATCGCTAATCAGCTCCGCAACTTGAAGTCCTGTTTCAGAACAGTTTTGCACATTGAATCTCAGCACGAAGTCGGGCTCTCCGCGAGTAATGCTGACAAGCCTATCTCCGGGGCGAACACGCAGATTTGCAACTCCAGCGTGTCCACCTCTCGACACAAACATGCACCTGCCCCGCAGGAATTGTGCGATGCGTTTCTGTCTTGGGTCAAGGGCCTCGGACTCAGACCATGGATTCTGAAGATAGGTGAGGACTTGCCTCGGCTGATCTTCCTTGACATTTAAGCCTCGAAACTCCGCATGGATACGGTAGAGGTGGGCAGTGAGGAGGTCGACTACATCGATGTTCCTAGTGCGTTGTCGGACTGGTATTCGGAAGATGCGGCAGGACCGACAGACTTGGTCGGTGTGGTAGGCTTCTTTGTGGAGGAAGGAGCAGACGGTTTGGAACGATTTAATACTCTGGAAGACGCCGTTATTGTTGTTGTCGTCGTCGTTGTTGGGTTTGTTTTGAGAATCTTTTGTTGAAGAGGTGGGCCTCAGCAGGATCACGGTGTCTATATAGTCGATCAACTGGACGGGCGTATTCAGATGGCCCTGATGGTCTGGGTCTTTGATGACTGGCCATTTAACTCTTCTCTCGCCGTTGGAGAAGAGCTGCAATGACGCCCCATAACGAGCTTCGAGCCGTGTCGACCACGAGTACTGATCGTACTCGAATTCCGTGAATCGCCAGTCTGGCACCCATGATGGTAGATCCAAAACAACATGCTCACCGGAGAAGGAGCGAGTAACGCACGCAATCGAGAATAAATCGAGAATCGCAGGTGTGCTGTCGGTGCTGGTGTCGTCGAGGCGCTGAATTTGAAACTTCAACTGCCATCGAGACAGGAAGGTGTATGCGGAATGTAGAGAGTTCGACACGGAGCCAGCATCATCGATCTGGGGTTTGATATGCTCTGGGGAAGCCCACAAGTGAGAGAAATACCCAATCAGAGCAAGTACACGGTCTCTATCATCGAAACACTTGGAGTGGCGAAATACCATCATCCCCTCTACCGGGTTGCGAAGTTGGGAATCCATATTGGACCGTAGAGCCTCGATTGTGGTGAGGACATGCTCCATGTCGCTGAAAGCTAATGGCATTCCTTGCCTTTCTCTTAGAATCTCGTCAAGTCTGACATTTGATACAGCCTGGCTGAGAGCGTCCCAAGACAACTCAAGACTTCCGCTCTGACAAATGACGTCGGAGGCCAGAGCCACTTCCTGAATAATCCACCGTCTGTGAAATATGGCCTTGAGAAGAATTCTCGAAGAGTGAGATATACGGGATCGAGCTTGTCCCGCATTACCTCCAGTACCAGCTCCTTGTTTGGCCGCGAAAAGGTGTTTCCAGCGTGACGCATGTAATCAAACACCAGCTTCGCGTCATGTTCAGGTCCAAGCCAAGCTCGAACTACGCTAGCCTGGCTATAAAGGCGGCCCATGATCTGAATTTGCTGCAGCTTCTCTGGGTCGTAGCTTTGATCAATACAAACAGCATCGACCCAAAGATTTCGAGGATGTTTCTTGTCCCTCAGAGCGCGCAGCGCCTGAGCAAGATTTACACCGATTTGTAGAAAACCTTTCCCCCGCGGAATGTCGCAGTTACAAGGCCAGCTTTTATCGATGAAGCCGACGGTATCTTCGCAGATCAGCTGCTCGGGAGAGACGGTGGCGTTGCCCCAAGCATAAGAGAGCGCATCGAAGCGCACGCCCCCATTGTCGAGGTGACGGCCTTTCTGCCGCTTCTCGTCATCGCGAAGTTCGATGTGCTCAATGATGCAGTGGAGTTGGGCATCGCTAAGTCCGGGAAGAAGTCGAATGATGCGGATTCGCGAGTGGTCGGCGGCTATCGACGTTCCATCCGTCTTGTCATGGTGGCGAGGGTGAAGAGCAAAATATTGATAAAGCTCCATACTCCGTTAAACGCTGTCAGCCCAGCCGTGCAGGGAGTACTATTTGTCTTCATTAGACCTCACCATTTGTCACAAAGTAGGACTCCGAGCCCACCGTCCATTCTATCCGAAGGATTGCCAAGAATTAACGTACTCTTCGATTTTTCATAGAAACCTCCTCTCTTATCAAGATTAAAGTAGACGCACAGCAATAGGTACTCCTGTGAGACTCTCGCTTTTGGCTCTCGCTTATAACCTCACATGTAACTGCAACAAGTCTATCAAATGGCACTGGAGCGATTGATCACGGCCATATCCAGATTTCTTTGGATTGGTTGTGGGGCGCTTCATTCACTGCGAAACGCTTCACAAACTCCGGCTTAACTTCGGTCCAAAGATAAGTAACGATTGCACTGCCACCGCGACGCCCTACCCTACACTCAATAAGCCGACTTCCCCAGCCAACTGGACCAGTTCATTTTTTATGTTACAAACCAGTGGTGGTCTCACTGATGAGTTCTGAACCTCACAATCCTTCTGGAGGGACGTGGATGTTTCCGGAACCATTTCAGTCTTCGCACTCGTCGCAGTGAGCAAGACCTGGGGAGTAAATGACAGACGCGTCAATAAGGCGGAAATCCTCATATAGATCAATGAGTGGTAAAAAGGAGCAACTACAAAAAATAGTTATATGTCAATAACGCCAATTCCTGGGGGTTTGAATGCACCATGCACAACCCATTACCGAATTCTTATTAGGGGTGACCAAATAAACACTCGTTGCGAGCTGGTAAAACATATAAACGCAAACACAGCGGCCATTCTCGGATATATGAGTTGCTGTTTGCACAGTTGCTTGTATACAGAGTCCTTATCCTTTCGATAGACTATCTAAATCAAATCTATTGCTGACAGCCTGGCACTTCCCTTTTGAAGTTGCTTAATCACTATTTCATTATTTATTTATGAGCCACAAATCATGACTTCCGCTGTTTTCAGCAGCATATGCCACCCCTTTTGGAGGGCGTTATCCTCGAGGTTGAACCTATATAGTCAGTGAAAACACATATATTCACAGCATCCAAATTTCAGACTCAGCAACGTTTTGAAATCGCGTGAAGTCAAAGTAGCTCTGATTTGTCCCTTCACGGCGGGCGTCCAGCAACCCTGGAATGAATGTTACCCCTTAAAACTCGTAAGGGTCCAACTTCTGGGACTTTAGATTGCTCGAATGGGACCCCAAGTCAGGACCGTGATCGAAAATGAGTTAGTGAGTGATGGTAACGTACCGGACTAGATTACAAAAGGTTAACTGAGTAAGCAGGCACTGAGACGTCTAAACCGTTTTTGTGACAACTCAGGACTGACCAATCCCGTCGTTTTTAGCGGCACATGCCACCCTTCTTATAGAGCTAAGCCGGGACTAAAGCGAAGTGAAGCATGAGCAGCCTGAGCCACCAGGATTTTGATAGTTGCCAAGCCTGACTGAGCTTGGTCGAGCCTACCTCCGTAAGCCGAGCAAGAAGCCGAGCTAAATTTTGCTGATTGTAACATGCCAAGACTGGCTAACCTCTCTAGGTGTATACTTAGGGTAGATTTGACACGAAAATCGCACAAAACACGCTGCTTCCAAAGTACTCCACATTATTGTATACGTCCGTCTATATTAGATTTATCAGGTTCGTCGTCGTAGATACCTTATATAATCTCTTCAGCGGTAACAATAAGGAGTGGGTCTAGAACGGCTGGCGCTGCTGACTATAGTCAGGTTCATGCAGCAGCGAGATTGTATCGAGGAAGGGATTATACTAAGGCTCAGGTTACTCACTTGATACGAAGAGATGGGGTAGCTGAGCGTAGGTAGAGCCACAACTCTGGTATATTCTAAACCTTTACATCCCATTTAACAGTGAACTTCCAGCTGGTATGATTCTGCCTCGCTCTCCCAGTGCCCACTAAGTGTTAGTGTAAGATTCATGCAGTATCGATGCCGTATCCAAGGAGTTACAACAAGGACCTGTAGTACTGGGAGATTCATGTAAACCCAGCAAGGCAGAATCACACCAGCGGCACAGTTCAGTGATAAAAGGGTGCAGGATTAGCTGGGTTGGGATCAAACAAGGATGGGGATTCATGCAACGGAAATGCCGCGTCCTGCGCCTCTAACAGCTGACCCTTCTCCTTTTTATTCCGGTGCTGGTACGATCCTGGACTGCTAGGATTTACATAGAATCTCCCAGTGCTACTGGAAATTGGTGCGATTACTCCCTGAACACGGTATCACTGCTAAGTAATGTCACGAACACTAGATATACTGCCAGCGATCTCTCTTTTCTCAGTCTCGCTAATTCGATAATCCCCTCCTAACCCTCAGTGTATCCCTTTAGTAGGGCAGTCTCGCAGCTAGATGAATCTCATGATCATCAACCGGCGTGTTAGCTATCCCATTCATGCGCCGCAGTTATCCAACTAGTTGCTGAGATAGAACTGGGATAAGCCCCTTCCCGTTTAGGAAGAGCACATGAATTGAACTCGTCGGTGTACTTTGGCCCATACCTACTTCATGCAGAATAAAAACTAGGAGAGAAGGAGACAAGAAGAAAGAAACACGCGAGGAAAGTATAGTGCTAAACATAGACTTTAATGCCTTCAACCTTTAAGCTTGCTTAAAGTTGAAGGGTTTCCGGCCGGGGACAAGCAAAGCGAAAAATTACTGCACTCTTAATCACATGATCTCGGGCTTCTAATTCGTTGCTTCCTCAGTGTGGCTTTTTTCCAACGCTCTGATTAGTCACAACTTTTTGGTAGGGAACGCCAAAATTTTATAGGGAGCCCAAGCCTAACCTAAGCCCACCCCCCAGCGTTCAAGTCAAGAGATTTTGTCTACGTTTTTGATAAGCTCGAGAGCATTCAAATAGTTGAAGGCAGGTTGTGCGTGGCTGGCCATGCACCCTCTATGAGACGTTGTGGAATGATGAGGCTGACCTACTTATCACGTGTAATAAGCGAGTGTAAATCTAAAAATAGTTCCGGGNGAATCTCGGTAGCAAGCAAGGGAGCCAAAATAGGATTTGTGCTTAGAGACAAGACGAGGAAAGTATAACCGAGCTTCAAGGGAGGCCAGAACGAACCCCTTTGGGAGCTAAAATGGCCTCTCAGTGCATGCTCAGGCTGACTTTGCCGCTGTTCACTGTTGCTCACCAGTGCTCACCTGTTTCCTACCCTCGCCTCACCCTTACTCACCTTAGCTCACTCAGCATTGCTAATAAAGCAGCCCTGCTCACCTTTCCGAACAGAAACAGATTTTGTGCAAGTGAGGATTCAGGTTAAACAACTAGCTGTTCTCAGGACTGACAATTTTTAGTGCACTGCACAGCCGGTGCTCCCTAAAAAATGGTCCAATATTTTCCTCTTCACACCGTAGTCTAGAAGGTTACCGCACACCCTTTCCGCCTCAACATCATCTGGTATTATACATAATTCACATCTCCTGTGAGCCACTTATTTAACTATGGCAGATCCATCTATTAGGAGAAATCCATAGAACAGGGATTTAAAACAAAAGTCCAGCATAATTTACCGTTGTTTCAAGTTTTGTTACGACTCGTTTTTGAATTGATGCGCGAGAACAGGAAAATAAAACAAAACTTTCCAAGGATTAATTTCCGGTTCTACCTGTTTCTAAAGAGATAAGTAAGAACAGAATTCCGCTCTCAGGTATAACTTACAGCATCTCATTCTAAAAAGTGTCTCCTAACTCTCCTCGCAAAATCCATCACGACTTTCTCAAAACAGACCCCCCACAACTTCTACTTCATCCATCTCCACTTGAGCATCACTCCATCTCACAACAAAGTGTCAATTCTTCAACACCACGGTGGCATCCTCCCCTTACGAAGGCCAAGGAATGAAAGTAGACTTGGCCTCTTCTCCAGAAACATATCGCTTCACGGACGAAGGCTCAGTCCAGCACGACTTGTGTTATCACACTATGGTCCGCTGTAAGGCGAGCATTAAGAGAAAGACTACTAAAGGTGTTGATCTTGAAGTCTGGGAAATCAAGGATTTACTTAGCTATTTACAAGATGCGTACGGTTCTTATTCTTCGATCCTCGAGAGGATTTTCGAATCAACGTAGCACACAGACCCGCCCTATTGGTTTTCACCAAGATTAAGGGTAACATGTTGAAAGCACTCGTCCACTTCTCAAACGACATGAAAAAGCACAGATTCGCTAACGAGAAGGACCGAAGCCCAGTTACCGAAGAGGATATTATGCAATTCACATACTTGTATCTTCGAGGTACTAAAATCACCAGTCCTGAAACCCGAAGAGAGATCACACGTCATTTAAAGACAATTGTTTGGTTCGCTCGGATTGAAAAACTCACTGTTCTTGACAATTACCTCTACAACTCCCTAGACTGCGTGATGGGTAACCCACGGGTACCCGTTTGGCCGTGCTTCTCTTTTGTTTCTAGGCCAAATTTAATACGGATTTTTTGACAGAACCGGAAGTTTCGAGTCTATTACGAAAATACGATATTTATTAAAAAAAACCTTAGGGCTTTACCCGACGCACGGCTAGGCACGGGCCAACTGGTCCGTGTACGGGTACCCATCACGCAGTCTGCAACTCCCCACAATGACATCCCGTTGACTCTTTGGATTCTCTCGACTCGCTCATGGAATTACTCACATTGAGACTTACGCTCTATGTATCGAATGAGAACCTGAAGCGGGTTTGTGGACAAGAGTACTGGGAAAAGAACTCCGACAGTGACGAACCTCAACCTGAAGAGGAATCTGAAGAAGACATTTTTGAACACGAGGACGCCGAACAAGAGGGTACTGTGGCAGACACAGTCTCAATTGTCGAAGCTGAAGATGGCTCAGTGGCAGATAGTCTAGTGACAGCAGATGTAGCTGTCGAGAACATGGTGGAAGAGGAAGAGGAAGAAATCCTTCTTCCACCATTACTACTTCTGAAAGTACTCGCAGAGACTAGGAAGATGGCAAGCAACCCAAGACCTAGTTGGGTCCGAACTAGCCTCCAGCAGTGGGCGCCAAACTAGCGATGAGAGAAGAGAACAAGGAGTGGGAGAACTCCACGCTCTTATTCTAATTTGGAAAACATCACTTACATAGAAGCCAATTATATGAAAACCACATGAAAAGAGAGGATTACTACTAAAGGAAAGGAAAACTAGAGCCTCGCCTGAAAGGGGCTTTTATCCTTCTCCTCACTAATACTCTTCTACTCCTTCTAATTACAATTAGAACTTAGCATAATAAACATATTTTATTTCTAAAAATTAATTTCTTCTATGATTTAAAGAGACCTTATTATTCATGTGATAAAAACATTTAAACTCCCTAGTGAAAGGTGTAAAATGGTTAAGTATATAACATGTCACTATAAAATAAGAAGCTTCCCTTTGTCAAGTTGCATAATTTAAACAAAAGAATACAGGCAAATCGCGCTTGAACTTTATAGAAATAAAGTTATATTTGAAGTAATGCAATTTCGCTAATAATCAAAGCCCAACCAATGCGCCCCGACTTCTTTAAGCATTTACCATAGCCATATAGTCCACATTTGGTGTCGGCTCCACACTACCCTGTTCTACCGTAGGAGTATTGCCAACAACACTACTTTTCCACGCATCTGCCAACGCGCTGGCCGTCGCCGGGGTAATAGTGAGGTTCACAGGCTGATTCGGTCTCAAAACCGCAGTCATTTCCTGTGCCCATACCCAAGGCTCCGAAGATCCATCAGGAGCACTATTGAAGTATTCCCATCCCATAATACCACCAATCTCTCCGTATGCATTCCTCAATTGAATAATTGTCGTATTAAGTTGCTCGTAAGGGATAAATCCATTGCCATTGTCTGGGCTGGTGATTTCACCGGCCATGACTTTTTGCGGACTGAATCCGTTTTCAACAATTTGGTCGAACTGGTTTGAGTCGGTCAGCTCCCCCCATCCGTTGTAGAATTGCGCATTGTAGAACGCGATTTTGTCCCCATCAGTGGACTCAAGTTGTTTGTAGTCGAATCCGCTCAGATTCCCACCGTTGTCGAGCGCCGCTGCTACGGGTGCTAGGGTGATGATGAAATCCGAGCCAAAGTCCTGGTACAGCGAATCCACGAGTCGGGTGATGCCAGCTTGGCTCATGGGTTGTTCCACGTCCAGATCCAAGCCCTGCAGGCCGTATGTTGTGACGAGATCTTTAACTTGGCCGTAGTATTCTGCAAAGGTAGCGTCGTCTCCGTCAAGAGTTGTGTTGTCGTAGGATCCGGGGGCCGCACCACCTATCATACCCATTATTTTGACGCCCGCATTCTTTAATACCGCAGTTTCGTTCCAGATGGTGGCGAACTTGGGATCAGAGGGAGGCGCATCGTTGAGATGGATGACTGAGTTTGAATCCATATGGAAGGAAGAAATGATGATATGGGTGAGGGATATGCCTTGCTCGGTGATGAGTGGCAGCATGGAAACTGGGTTGCCATTTGCGTCGTGTGATGATTGGTAATATATAACTAGTCGAGGCAGGTCTGAATTTTGTCTCGCTATGATTTCGTGGATGGGCGATGCTATGGCAAATGTGGCTAACAATGATATAAGGCATAGCATGGCAGGCGTCATTGTCACTTCGACGTGACTTGTCGCCTTTTTCTGAGTACTGAAATAATAATGNAAAAAAAAAAGGAATTGCTCTTTCTGGTTGCGGGTCCTGTTGTCATAACAGAAAATGAAACATTCACTCTTTAAAGATCCGAATGTACTCGCTGCCTAGAGGGAGGAATAAAAATAGACGCTTTGAGGAATTCTCACGTACTCGCTCACAGCCAGGGAAACTTTGACAAAAGAAATTCTCCAATTACCCGGCAATCCTGCGGTTTCAACGTACCAGCGAGGTACGTACTACCGTTCCTCCCGGTACCGAATTAACAAAGGAAGTAAGAACTTTAAAATTTCGCCTCGAAATTTACACCGGTAATTGGGCATCTCCGGCACTGCCCTGGGGTGAGACATGGGGAGTAAGCCGCCTCTTGGTCCAGGGAAGTTGCGAAGGAAATCACCAAATGAAAAGGTTTTAAAATTTTTAAATGCAAGAGAATGCACGTTTATGGAGAAGAAAGAGTTTGTTCTAAAGAAATTTTGAAAAAGACCCTAACGTAATTACCTCGTAAAGGCAGCCCACAGCCACAATGGCAGTCACTAATCGTCTCGCCTACATTGCGTCGCATGATTGGGTAATCTGAGCGAGAACTGACATTTAAAATTGCTTCGGCTTTTTTTGAGAAGCTCCTGTCAATGCATTGCGTAAATTTACATATGTAGCCATCGTAGCACCGTGAAAAGCGCCGAGTTTTGTTGTCATGCTGGGTCGCTGACAATTTGACTCTGCTCACAATTTCGCAGACACTTTTCGAGAAAAGTGAACGCATTTTGACGAAGTACCTCATCTGACAACGTTTTCAATTATATGTATACTGCAGGACATGATGCGATCTGGATATCTTAGAATTCTGTGCGGAGAGGAAGTCATCTCCCGTTGAACTCACTCGACTTGCCTTCAAAGAGGCATTATTTAGGTCAATTAATTAGCAGGCGAGGTTTGTGTTAGATGAGCACTAAAGCTGACTGTTAAACAACAATTAGAAAACGTGAGGAAGGCTTTCTTTTTTTTTTCGAATTCTGAAACTTTGAAATGGATTAGGATTAAAGAATAACAACAGGGGGCAAAAGGAGATAAAAAGGGGGAGATTCTCTCCGGGTCAGGGGTATTCGCTAAAATACAGCGTTGTTGCACTGTAACTTGGAGGGTGCACCATAAAGTTGTAATTTTTCGCATGACAACATATTGTGCACAGTTTATTTTTGGTAAAAAACCAGGTATCTGACCGATCACTCGATGAAAGATACTGTGTTAAAAAATCGTGCTCCCATGAATGCGCACAAGAACAGGCCCGGATTTGAAAAGGCATAGGGGAAGGTCACCAAATTATAGTGTGCACGCCCCTGGGATTCAGCGAATGAAAGTAGTCACTCAGGCCCGGCCCACTACAAAACAGAGCTAAACGCCACAAGGGCAATTCTTTTGACTTGCGACTGTCAAAGGGAGTTAAAATAGTACCTTCTAAAAGGTTTAACATCTAATAACCTTAAAGGATGAACAATCGCTGCTTTTAAGAGATTCTTCTGCATCGATGCCGCAATGTTATTTCCGGCGCCTCGCATCTCGGATCTGGTTCGCGAAATCAGAGAACCACTTGAAACTAACAAAAACACCGCAAAGTTAAAAAGCAGAAGAAAACAATAAAAGGGGAGGAGGGTTAAACGTGGGTAGCTGGTAGCGTTTGAATTGTTAAAAAAGTCATGTTGTGGATTTGTTGAAATGTTGTCGCTGATGAGAAGTAAAAGTTCTGCTGCGCAGCACTGCTGCAGCTGCGCCCCGAGAGGGATTTTCCCGATCCCGAAGACACAGCCGGGCTTGGGAGCTTCGCCACATTGGAATCCGTTCATAATTAACGTTACCGTGAGTCAGTCGCATGAGAATATTATCTCATCGACGAGTCATCGTCTCGCTTTCGAGTCATCCTTTCTTGATGTTTATGACCATCGTGGCGGGGAAGTGGAGAAAATGCCAAGTCTACGATGGCCTGATTTGCTGGTAGGTTTCAAGGCTGAAATCTAGTGAATTGTGAGTCATGGCGATTAGCGTCAGACCTCCTTTATGCGCTTTTAACCGCATTTTTGTCGAGACTTTTGATTGGGTAGAGGCGGACACTCACATGATGAAAAGTGGATTCTGGTATCACGATGTAGAACATGTCTTTTTCAATATTTTGGTCTTCGGAAATGTTCGTCTCCTCTATTCCGAGTCGAGCGAAGGTTGCAAGACTCCCAGGTACAAGTAGTACGCTTCACTCTTGCTACTCCTCTCCAATTAAAGCCAGATACCTTTCTTTTTTTTTTTCCTTCGCGGAAATAAATTCAATCTTTCAAGCGTCATCGGTTTTATTGTCTAGAACCTTTTAGTGCTACTTCTGTAACCTTAGTAGTTACCTCACACTTCATTCATCACCGTACTATGCCGGCAACGGGAGCAACCGCAACCAGTGCCGCCGCATCCGAGACAGAACTTATCTGCACTACATGCCTCGAAAATTTCGATTGCAAGGAAGCAAAAAGGATTCACATGAGAGAGGAGTGGCAGTAAGTAGAAATTCTAAGGATGTGAAAAACCCAGCAATTGACCGTGATAGTGTCTATAACCTGAAACGGCGCATAGCTTCGCTATCTCCTATATCTTTGACAGTGTTTCAAAAACAAGTCCTCCCAGCTGAGTCCGGGGATGACGAGAAGGGCGATGCCCCATCATTTCAGCAATCATGTGCTGCATGCGAGCAACATTACACGAATCGGAAAGCATGGCAGGCGCATCTGAAGTCACGGAATCACATCCAGAAATCAGCTGAAATTCCTTCACTGGATGCTCTGTCTTTGAATAGTTCGGAGGATAGCCAATCCATAAACGAGGAAGATCATTTCAATCCTCTGCAGTGTTTATTTTGCAATGCCGAGTCAGCTTCCTTGGATCTGAATTTGATACATATGTCACACTCACACAGCTTCTTCATTCCGGATGCGGAATATCTCATCGACATAGAATCACTTCTTAGCTATCTCTTTGCCATAATATCGGTCTTTCACGAATGTCTCTTTTGTGGAAGTTTAAAAAGCACCAAGTTTGCAGTCCAAGATCACATGCGTGGAAAAGGTCATTGCAAAGTGGATTTCGAGGATGAAGAGCATCAGTTGAAACAGTTCTACGATTTTTCTGGAGACATTTCTGATGAAGAAGAGGGTCAAGACTTGCAGGAAGAAGCGACCTTGGTTCCTGATGAGGACGAGCTTCATCTGCCATCAGGAAAGACTCTCGGTCAACGTTCACGCGCTCGCTACTTCCGACAAAAGGCACCCGCTCGCTCATCATCAGCATCATCTTCGCATCAGAAACAATTAACGCAATCTGATTCTGAGGCGTTACCTACCGAGACAATCCGATCAAAAGATCAAAGTTTGGTAATGAGAGCCGGCACATCCACCAGCATGATTGGCATTCCACAAATTCAGCAGCGGGCTTTACTCGCGGTCGAGCAAAAAATGGCGAAGATAGAGGCGAGGGCGAGGAATGAGTACGAGGCGCGGGTGGAAAGGAAAGCGAACCAGCAGAAACGATACAAGGTGAGCAGCATGGGGAAGAAAGCAGGTGGTTTGGAAAAGAGATTAGGGTAGGGATAATCATGTTCAAGCCCGATACCACAGGACGGAGAAATGGATGAATCCGTGTCAAATGATCTGGTGGGTGCTACACGTATAGACAAATGGAATCAGTTATGCGGGCTCTCCAACAGAGCCACAAGCGCATCATGAAAACCCACCAACTCCTCCAGTGCCAACCCCAACTCCTCCTTCCCAATCCACTTCTCACTACCCCAGCTCTCGGCTCCGAACTCATCCCAGTACCTCAAGTCCCTTCCGACCTCCATTCCCCACATCGGCCAAAGACGATCGTAGTCCTCCAACGATATCTGCACATACTCTGTTTCCTTGCCCGTGATCTCACTCCAATGATCCAGGAGTTTCCCCATCGTGGTGGTTTCCGTAGTGGCGAACACGTATTTCCCCAGGAGAGTCAGGTTTGGCTGCTGAATTATGGCGTAAACGAAGTGGCCGATATTGATGGTGTGGTCTCCGATAGTAAAGACAGGGGTAGAGGGAGGAGCAGGCTGCAGCCAGATATATTTGCCAGAGGATTTCTAAACAATATTGAGCATAATATCACTCTTTTTACTCCCTGAAAGTACCGGGGAGGGGAAGCAGTCACATACCAGCAAGTTAGGCACAAACATTGGATAATTCATTATCTCCGCAAAGAGCCCGGTCCACAAGAACGTAGTCTTTGCAAGCAGCACCTTGTTTTTTTTGATAAAAACGTCAACTTGTGCTTTTGCATCACAATGTGGGACTGCCCATTTCCCATTAGAGGTAGCTTTTCTATCAGGGAGTGTACTCCAGATGAAGTGCTCCAAACTGGTTGTCGCTGATGCGGCTTTGGCGAGGTTGACGCCTTGAGCGTATTCAACTTGCATGGCTACTTCTGGTCCAGAAGTCGCGAATGCTTCGAAGAAGTTTGTGAAGGCAAAAATTATGTTCGCGTCCTGAGGTATGATTAGCCCCATCTTGAGCGAAATTGATTAATGTGTCTGGAAGCTCATGATTGCGGTACCTTGAAAGCAGCTCTAACAGACTCTATGTCGTTAAGGTCAGCGGTGACCATCTCAACGCCTTTTGCAGTCAGAGCTTGAGAACCATTGCTCTGGGGATTGCGAGTTATTCCTCGAAGCCGGTAGGATCCATCAGTGAGGAGACGGTTTATGACAGATCCTCCCTGTCCACCAGTGGCGCCGACGACCACGACGAGCTTCTGCGGAAGACCTGATTCCAGTTGGGTACTCATTATGATGGGTTTGCAGATATTTATCAGGTGAGGTTGTATGAGAAATTCCAAGCGAGGGTGGTTAAGAGACAGTGGTTACTGCTGGATAACGCAACATAGAAACAAGTACAAGACTGGGTTTTATATACCAACAAGATACCTTGATATGGGCTTTATGTTAGTCTTGCTTTGAAATATTCATGTCAAGAGCTATCTTGCTTTCAAATCATCAAGTTGACAGCCGGGTGACGCTCCTCCACTTAGCGTAATCTAGCATGGATCAAGTGAGTGGAACTCCGCCCACTAGCAGCGGAAGTCAACGTATGGGCGTTCATGGATCATTTTTATATCACATCCATTAATAATATCTAACATATCTTCAAGTGAGACATTCCACTATTTCCTCGTATTGATTATGGATTTTACTGACCAAGCCGAGGCGTTACAACACGAGGTTACACGGGATAGTTTACAGCAGTCTGATTACATACAAGTACCTCATCTTTCAGGCTACAGATGGACCTGAATTAAGGGATTGTTTTGTGAGGTTAGGAATTAGCAAAGCAGAGTTCATCGCCATAGACCAAATTCAAACAGCTCATAAATCAGCTAAAATAAAAGAGGGGAGATGTTATAGTACACAATTAACTTGCTTCAAGGCATGCCCTCCACAGTGTTGCCGATAATATTTCCGTATTTAAGCATACGCCCCACTCTAGTGATGGGTATTATAAATCTGTACGATACTGAGGTAATTAGTAGTGATTTGGCACGGACGGAAATAGTTATTATATTTATAAATGCGTACTACTTACGGAAATATACTAATATACGGAAACACCTCCCTAGGGCCCCCTGTCAGGGGCTTTTCAGCCACATAATCTCCACACTTCATGCGAAATATCACGTGGCTTTATTAAAAATACTTATTCTAAGCCTCCTGTATCTAAATTAAGCACTACTATATATTTTCGTCTTATAAGGTCAAAAATAGGAAAACTACTTTCAAAAATATAGACGTTAAAAGTCCCTGTTTAATCACATGTTCCGTATAATAGTATATCCTTAGTATTACGTACTTTAGGTAGTATTATACGCCGTAAGTGATATAGATCCAGTATTGTACGGGGGGTGGTAAAAAAGCCTCAATATCAGCCACCGTAATACGGGCGTATACTATCGACGACACTGGCCCTCTCATTTTTACGCCGTCTTGAAAGGCTCAACCTTGATTAGAATAGAAGAAAACTCGCCCACGTCTCGAAGGTTTGACAATGCTGTGCGGGCTGGCGAAGCTTCAAGTGTGCTTGCTCGGACCTGGAAGAATAGTTAGCAATTAAGATCCAAGTCCATCCATATCTACATACCTCAAGACTCTTCCATCCAATTGTTCCCATAAATACCCCATTCTTTAGATTCAGACTCGTCCCACCGGCAACAGGCACAGCACTGCCCATGGCTTTTACCAAAACTGTCCAGGCGTCTTTGGTCACGGCTGCCGACTTTGCATCATCCTTGAGTTGAATACGAATAATCTCGGTCAAAGGCGTCGACACGACCTCCAAAGGTCCTACATCAGTTTTAAAGATCTGAATTTCCGCAGGACCAACCGCAAGTGGCTTGACCGGACCGATGAATGCCGCAAAGTCCTCTGAGGCAAGGAAGGAATTGAATGCCGCTTCTTCGGTCCATTCTAGAGCTTGTGTTAGCATTGGCCTGCTGAGTTGGAGTGAGTTTCTCTCACCAAGCACAAGAATTGGCTTGTTCTCTTCTTCTTCTTCTGTCCTGATTTCATTCTCTCTTATCACCGATCCGAAAAATGCTCTGATTATTGTTGGCTGGGAAGCAAGGATCTTGGCTGAAGTCGGCCATTGCGCGGCGAAGGCGGCTTTGACTTCAAGGCCAGCCTTTAGCTTTGGGAGGGCGAGTTCTGTGAATGGCATGGTCTTGGTGAGGGTAGGTGGGAGCGAATTTCTGAAATTACGAAGGGCAAGTCTGGCAAGAGGGGAAGTTTGAAGAGAGAACATTTTGTGATTCCGAGAATATCCATAGCTATGTATTTCTTACGCCATATTTTGTGGCTTACAACTGACTCCTTGTCGATTAAATTACCAATGGCGAGTCGAACTGGCCTCACAATGCATATGCCCGAAGACCTTCTCGAGGAACATACTGTGGTGGAGTTCCACCCGCTAATGCAAGGAACTCCGCCAGCCTATTCCTA
Organism: Cudoniella acicularis; assembly: GCA_013054445.1. Taxonomy (NCBI): domain Eukaryota; kingdom Fungi; phylum Ascomycota; class Leotiomycetes; order Helotiales; family Helotiaceae; genus Cudoniella; species Cudoniella acicularis. The sequence goes on from JAAMPI010000226.1 coordinate 32,889, forward strand.
CTTTGGCCTAGACCGCAGAAGCGGGGTGGACTTGGCGATCTTTACCACAGTACCCCCGTGCCAGGTTAAATCCCTCCCTCCACTAGCTCCGTCATCATTTTTCACTATCCGGTGTACGTCGTACATAGTCCCAATGCACCAGAACCCCAGCCGTGATGGAGAATTCATCACAACAGATGTCCACTCGTCGCAAATCATGCGTCGCTTGCGTCAAAGCCAAGCGACGGTGTGATTTGCAGAAGCCGTACTGCACTCGCTGCAGCACTCGAGGCCTGCTCTGTAATTATGTAGGTTAAGTTTGGATCTTGGCCTCGAGACGGTCGGGTGATGGAGGAGTGGCTAACATCTCCACAAGCTTAGAACCAACCCCGCTGGCATAGAGAACCCTCAGTCCTTTGACCTAGCGTTCGAATACCCACCCTACACCAACATCCCCCCCTTTTCCCCCACACCCACTTACCAATTCGACGACCTTCTCAACCCCGTCCTAATCCCCCCAAAGAACATATACCTAAGCAAAGAGAAACTTGACACTTGTGTCCAATACTTTAAGAACTATCTCACAAACATAGTCCAGTCCGGGCGAACTCCATTCATCCATCCTCACCTCTACAACGACGCGCTCCCTCCATGCCTGCAAGACGTGTACTGCATCTGCGCCGCCTACCTTTCCAAAACTGCAACAAACGAGACTTTAATATTTCACATCTTGTCCAGCAAATTCGACGAGCTGCTTTCAAAGCACCAATATTGCTCTTTTGAAGAGGATCTAGCTTCTGTACAGGCGCTTATTATATACCAAATCATCCGCCTCTTCGATGGCGATATACGTCAGCGGGGCATTGCAGAGGCACACTTCCAAGTCTTGGACGCCTGGGCAATACACCTGCGTCAGTGGGGTGAATTCGACCTCCCTCCTTTGATAGAGTCGTCACCATATCGGAAATGGCTATTCATCGAAAGCGTACGACGAACCCTACTCATGTCGATCTTCCTCCGGGCAATCTACTATACCATCAAAAACGGCTTCTGTGACAAAGTGCCCGAGATGGCGGGCCTACCTCTAACGGTCCGCGGTGAGTTGTGGGAGGCCAAGTCGGAAGGCGAGTGGATACAGGCCACGCGCGGGAGCCAGCCGGACGTACTGACTTATCACGAGTTTGTTGATGTGTGGGATGGAGGACCTGTCGGGGGCGATGTGGAGGATTTTCAAAAAATGTTGCTGGTGGCTTGTATTGGGGAGGAGGGGCTACAGGCGAGGTTTTTGGAGTCTTTGACGAGAGGCGTGGGGTGGACGTAAGGGAATGTATAACTTCAATGCAGCATGTTGGGATCCGTACACCGCGAGCTGTATACTATAACCATCGGCGCGGATTTAAAAGGCACAATCCAGGATGACCGGATTGATCTGATGTCGATAGAGATGAGCGAAATCGAACACCCAGTAGTCTTACAACACCCGCTTCGTGAAAAGATAATCTGTGTTACTAGTGGACCAGTGGTTAGCAATGATCGAGCAGGTGCTAGTTCGTGTATGAGGGATACCGCTGCAAGTTATCAACGGGAAGTAAATATTGACTGCAGAAGGAAAGAATCATAATTGTTTCTTCAATTGTTCCACTACTCTTACATCACACATGTCCATTGTACAATCCTGGTTTATAGTATGCGGTGACACGTACACAAACACAAATATGCTGCACGAAACTCAGCCTTACATCATGCAACTGGTACTTCCAATAATAAGTTCCCCACTATGATATCGATCTTAGCCTATCATGCAAATTAGTGCGTGGGCAGGGTGAAGGAGATCGCCGACCTTACATAGAATTGGACAAGCCATCGGGAGTTACAAGGTCTTCACACTTCACATAGGATACGAGAAACCTGGTTTACTTGTACAGTACTTGCGTGTTAAGTGAAAATTGGAGTGAAACGAGTGTGATTGTGGTAAAGACATACGGGACGTTGGGGAAACATCATGTGGTATTTCTAGCGCATATATGATCAGGTGAAGAGAGAGGTAACAGTGAATTCTGAAGATGATAGGGTACCAATGCCGCGGATAGGACAGCGTAACTCAGTGCTATTGTTTAGTTTCACGGAATGCGGCCCATCCCACTGTCTACCCGAATAGTATTACCTTTGTGTAGCAGGGTTATAGGCTTTCGATTCGTGGATGTGACCAGTGTCGTCGTGATTCAAAGAACTCGTTCGACAAAGTTCAGAATCAGGCCCTGAAGGGTGGAAAATAAAGCTACGTTCATCAAGTTGAGTAACTTGAGTTGAAAAGTAAAATTATACAAAGCTTTGCGCCGAAATTTTCAAGTGGCAAAGATGCGGTTGGGTGTGGCTCTGTGATTTCGTGTGGGGTAAAGGAATTATACTCAAGGCACAAATCCAATAGTTTTCTTCCACAGATTAGGTAGAGAATCATACAAGACCCAAAGTGGTTCGATTTTTGTTTAATGTGAGACAGAACTATGGATTTCCTAGTTTGAGAGCTCCCAAGTCCCTTGATTATATCTATAAAGCTCCCCAGTGGCCTTCATTCCAGTTCTCCTATCCTCATCATCGCCACAATCAATTTCACTTCTGTCATTCAACCACTCATTCCAGTTTCTAGATAACAATTTTAATCCCTCAACAAGCTTCTCCAAGCAACCAATATGCAATTCCAATTCCAACTCCTCGCTGCCTTTGCCTCGCTCGCAGCTGCCCGAAATGTACTCATCGCTGCTCCCGGTTCGTGCCCGTCTTTACCTTTTTTCTTTTTACCCCATTTCTCCCCGAAGCTAACCCAGTTGTAGGAGGTGCCGATTTTTTCACCCAAGAAGTCATCTCCAACTGGGCGTTGATGCCCGAAGACCTCGGTACCTGGGAAGCTTGCTACTGGGATGGTACCGCGCCATTCTGTGCGGGGGGGTGTCCTGATGGCTGGAGAGAAACTGAAAGGTCTTCTTGTGGGGATGGTGCCTGCTGCTGGACTGGCATTAAGACTAAGTGTTGCAAGTAAATTGCAGCCTTTTTAAGCAACCCACTTCGGTAAGCAAGATTATTGTGATGGGTGGCGGGAAAGGTTTTTGGGATGGCGGTGTGGGATATGGAGGGCGAGATGAATGGAGAAGGAATCGGGGGTGCGGAAAGTTTGGGATATTCTTTTCTATTCCTCTTGGATTTCAACAATCCTTTAATACTACAATTTCGCCTTCGCTTTCAGACAAATTGTGGTGTTTTATTGATATTTTTGTGTGTGATTTGACCGTGATTTATAGTTCGGAAAAGGTGGAACCACTTTTTAGATTCGCTTAGGGGACCCATTAGACTTGCAATAGAAGAATTTAAGCTTCACTTTAAGAGATGTCTTACTACATGCATTGTTTGGCACAGGGCTAAAATATCCCTGGTGCCCAGAGTTGTCTACTCGGATATTGCAACCAGCCTGTGGGTTCGGGTATCACCCTACTGGCCTGATACCCATCTAGGGTCCCTAGCATGACCACGTGACTCCTTCAAGCCTTACCCTGACACGGCCCACGTAAACAAGGTAATCAAAATTAGTTTTTATCAATATTTAGTTGTAGAATATATATGTTTTACAATAATTATATCCTCACCAGCTATGTTGCTCACATGGTCGCTTCGGGGACTAACCGGCGATTAAATAATATCCAATAAAAATCAAGCGATATCACTCTTGAAATCGCGGATTGCATTATATTGCAAGAACGGTAAATTATCTTTTAAAATCTCGTGAAGTCTGTCTAAATAGTCTCAGTTGATCCAATTGAAGTGGTAGCATTTTTACCCGCACTGTCGCACAGTTACCAGGCAATAACCTCTACAAATTTGCCAATCACCATGGCTTCTGATCCAACACCAGATACAAGCACCAGACCAGCAAATGTTCCTTGTGATAAGCTCACGCTTTTCGTAGTGAAAGGCGAGTATGCACTGCGAATACTTTGAGGACAACGAGTTAAGGATTAAATAGCATCACCCACATCAACCGTCAACACGCTCAAACCCCTTAGTATCATAGAGGAACTTGGAATCCTACATGATGTCTATGTCGTGGGATCCCCCGGAAAAGAAGAATGGTTCAGGAAAGTGAATCCCTGCGGAATGATTCCAGCACTAGAAGACTTTGCCGACGACAGCGGAGAAAGTGGTTCAAAAGACAATCGAGAGCGAATGTCGATCTGGGAGAGCACATCGTGTTTGTATTACCTTGTTGCAAGATACGATAAGACGGGGTTACTCTCTGGGAGAACTCTGTTCGAGAAAACGCAAGTCAAAAATTGGATGACGCTGCACACTGCAGCTCTTGGGTAAGAAAGCTTTAGAGTTTAGAATTTAGAATTCTGGATAGCTGATTACAATTTAGTGCAACCGCCAAATGGTGGTTATGGTTCAAGACACTCCACCCAGAAACCATAGGAAATACGTTAGACAAGTGAGTTCTCTTTTAATAGCAGAACTTCGTTCAAAAAGGGAAAAAGGCCCGCAGATCTCAAAATGGCACTAATGGCCATATGTAGACTCTCTAATAGCATTAAAGAACAATACAGTATTCTCGATAAGAGACTTGCCGAGGAAGGTCAAGAATACATTGCATTGAAAGATCGCCCAACAATTGCAGATTTTGTCAATCTGCCATTCGCAAACGCGCAGATTGCTTCGACTGCAGGGTACGATTTCGGAGACTGGCCGCACTTGAAGGCTTGGAGCGAGAAGATGCTAACACGACCAGCTGTTTCAAGAGCACTTGTTCGTGTGCAAAGTTTTGGGATTGACCCTGAGGAAAAAAAGAATAAATAGCTTAGTCGTTATCAATTAACGTAATCGAAGCGATCAGCATATGATCCTTCCCAAAATTTCTACTCATCAGTCGGTCTAAGATCTAAAATACAAGGAATACAATTTTTCAACACGTGAATTCCATGAACTGTCCACCTAGTGCGAGCACATAATTGCCTCCACTCCTTTTCGGTCCTTTCTTTCCCACCCTTCGATCCAGCCATCATAATCACACTCCCATACATCGCTGGCCTTCCCATTCTGCTATCTGTCACTACAGATTCAATAATCAATAGTCTGCTATTCGGTTTCCTGGCCTTTTGAATAGCACTCCGAATATTTCTCAAAATCAGCTCCGACTGTTCCTCACCCCAGTTATGTAACGTCCATCGGATCGTGTACACCGGATAAGGCGGTACTTCCACGAAAAAATCTCCCGCATGCACCGAAAAAACTCTCTGATTCACAGCAGCAAATTTCCCCCCGGTCTGCTCACCTTCGCTTTCTCCTGCAGCAGCAAAGTTGTCTGTGGCGGCTTTCATAGCCACTGAACCTTTCAACTCCAAAATAGCCCCAGTCATCTTCTCATTCGCTTGAAGAAGGGTAAACAAAAACTCTCCGTTGCCACCACCGATGTCACAAACAGGCCCCTCGTTGACTTCAGTCCAGGGATAATCGGCGAGCATTCCGGGAGCCATGGCTGTAGAGCCGGCGCCGATTGTCTCAAAGAATTGACGAGCCCAGGGAAGCCGTGAGAGTAACGCGTAGAATGGCTCCGTTGCTTCAGCTTTGTATTGGATTTGAGTTGCGGTCTGAGGTTCGCTCTCAGAGATAGAATTTTCGAGATTGGCGAAAATATCGTAGAATGCTGTTGGATAGAGGTGTGCCCAGAGATGCCATCGTGTCCAGTGGTCCGTGGCTAGGAGGCTAGAAGCTGGATTGTTGCTGAAGGTTTCGTCCTCAGGGTCATATTCAAAAATTCCCACCGAGTTTGCGAGAAGTCGGAGAAGTTGCAAAAGTGCCCCTGGTTCCGTTGGGGGTGTAGTTAATTTTGCGAGCGCGATTGCCGAGAGACGACCGTGTTGATTCAATAAGTCGGGAATCTTATAGTGCACTGCAGACGCCAAGGCCTTGCTAGTAGTAAAAGCTATGAAAAGTAAGCAAGAGCCGATGGTTTGCAGTTCAGAGGATGGGAGGGCGTGGCCGGTGGGAAGGGATCGTGAAAATAGAATTAAGCGAGTAATGAAAAGGGGGCGCGGTAATTGCGGGGTATTACCAAAAATGCCGTCAACAACCTTATGAAGCGGCGGTATCAAAACATTTTGAAGCTCGCTCACTAGCTCGATACTTTTATTTAATTCTATACTCTGTGGCGGTAAATCTTCAACTGTTCGAGAAACCACATGTGCCGCCTGCAGATCGCTGGAGTATTTGGTGTTTAGTTCGAAGAGAATATCCTCTAGTTCTTCGTTGAGGCGCTGTAAACGATTCTCCATGGTGTGGATATTTTCCGACAATGTAGGGAGATAGTTGCAGAAAAAATAAGAAAAAATAAAGAATCATAATACGAATTTGTGGCATTTGACTCTTATTAGTACATCCCTCATCTATATCTCGGAAGCCGAATTTCGGCGCCCGAATTTCAACGCATAATCTAAGCTCGTTCATAGTTTATAGAATAACAGAAAAATATGTTAAAACCCTTAAAATTAATCGAGAGAAAGTTTTATTTCCACATCAGCTGGTGGAATCCAGTTTTCACCTACTCGCACTTGATTATGGTCTTTGCCACCTTTAAGAGATATCGTGGCAGTGTATTTTGCGAAGAATTCGGCGACAAATGCTTTCACAAGAACTTCGCCCTCATATTGACCTAAGCACTTTCTCAGCCCAAATCCAAAAGTGAATAAATTATACCGAAGCTAAAAATCAATGTCAGTGAAAAAATATTTCAGGAGTCATTTCATGTGCTCGCTCACTTCAGATTCCTTAATGTTCATAAATCTCTGTGGCCGGAAATGTTGACTGTCAGCCCCCCAGAACGGATTTCGAATGTTTACAGCCATGGCGTCTATAATTATGCTAGTCTATAACTACGGATCAGCTCTCTTCAGACTGGATACGATTGATACACTAGACTTACACGGGGAGGAATAATATAGCCTCCTAGCTGTTTCTCTCTTGTGGAATATTCTGGAATTGTGAAGGCTACATATAATTAGTTAGAAAATTGCAGGTAAAGCTTCGATGGCTCACCTGAAACCGGACGGACCCTGAGAGTTTCCAGGAAGCATAAATGCAGAAGGCTGCGTTTATTAGACATGTAAGTTATCATGTCGTGTCTATTTGCCTCCAGGTCGCTTTTTAACTTCTTTTGCAAAGCCTCGTCGTTGGATATCAGAATGATCATCCAGGAAAGTACATGGGTTGTAACGTCGAGATTTGCAAATAGGATTTCATCCAGAGTTTGCAGGATTTCTTTGAGATTTGCATTTTTCTATTGATGAGTTAGAAAATTCTTTACACTATAAACAGATTGAAACGAACCTCTTCTCTAGAAATCGCGGTTCCCGTGACATGTTGCCAAAGTTGTGATATCAAGGCCGCGGATCCATGTTCTGCATTTTTTCTCGCCATTTTCCGATTGAACAAGAGCCAGCTCATTTTGAAAGCAGTGACCTCGCGACGCATTTGCCAGTCCCAAATCCAGCTCAGTTTAGATCTGTATATTCCACCTCTGATTACGAAACGCATAATGGCTATCCTTGACTGGCCTAGAGACCACAGCTCGCTTTTTTCATTCTCATCAAGTTCCCCATAAATAATGCTAGCAATGTAAAAAATCGGGAACTTTTCAGTGGCTTGGGCGGCACCAACAAGTCCCTTGTCTTTGCTTGAAGTTCTCAAATACAGGTTCTTCACGTGCTCTTTTGCCTGGGAAAAACACGCTGAGATTCTGCTATACGAATTGCGGCTATCAAATTGGTTCTTTTCAAAAAGCTTCCGGAGTCGGGCCCATCGGTGACCATTGATAAGACCAAGACAATCGCCTAGAAGCTGGTGGAAAACCCATCCACCATTACTCGACCGAGCTTTTTCGTGGTATAATGCATCGGAGTAAAAACTCTTTACATCTTCTGGAGTTGTTAAGACGCTTTTCATGGTCAGCCAATGTCCACAACTGCTAGGGATAGATTGAAAATACATTTCAGGGAAAAGTCCGGACCACAAACGGTACACGCTACCGTATCGCTGCCATTGAGCACTCAGGTCTCTGCCGAATAGAAACTTTTCTGCCATTTGCCCGTTTGGCCATTTCCGACTCGGTCCCCGAATCCCATGGCCTTCTTGATCTACGATATAACGACCACCGCGGATTTTGAGCTAATTGCATGATGTCAGAATCGAGGCTGTGTGGAGTATCAGTGGGATTTTTTCTTACTTTCCATGTAACCAATACAAGTGTAACAAAGACAGAAGCACAGATGAATGCAGCAAATTGCATATCCAACATCGTCAGCGATGTAAATTTCGTGTGAATCTTTTCGGGGAAATAATTTAATGAAAATATTGGAGTAGTTGCTGGAGCTTTGAGGAATTATCAACTGTTTTTTACACGATAGCTCAGGTTTAGTCGTGAGTCAAAGCTGTGTACATCTTGAGGTCGGCCTTGGACGGTCGGGTACTAATAATGCTGCATGTAAGATTGCACGGAGACTTACAGCACCCCTACGATGTTAGTTGAACCAATAGCTCCGAGTGTTTTGCTTACTACTTTGGGAATAGTGACTTTGAAATGATAATCAATAACATTTAGGGACCAATCTTTCTACCATAAATTTGCGATATGATTCTCAATGTTAATTCGAGGTCCAGGCCCGTAAAATCTCCATGGTTTCAGTAGCTGGGTAGCCCCGGCGATAAGTAGCTGTAGTCTGTCAGCGGCTTGCCCTCGAAGTCGGATGGCATAAATCATAAATTTAGGACAATATATCTCAATCAATGTTGAGTTCAACAATTATTGAGAGCTAGCAATAACCTTGAATAGAACAATCAAACTCCGAATTTTAGAAAGAAATTTACGTCGATGATTTTACCATCGGAATTCAGTTCATTTTCAAATAGAAGTTTGAAAGGACATGGTATTTTAACAAAGCACCTGGCTTTTTGTATTTAGTATTACAAGTCTGCACAAAATTTGCTAAATACTTGGGGATTCAAGTAAGAAGTGATGTTCAGTTTGCCTTTAACCACAGAACATGCGATATATGTGTGTAAACCCAGCCCATCCTCTAGAGGGCAATGTGCGCTATCATCCAGTTAGTGGAATTAACAAAGTGTTACTTCCACCGCACTCACCAAATTTGCTGAACTGCATCCACATAACCCACTCCCTGGAGTCGCATGTTCTTCGATTCAAGGAAACTGGAGAGTCCTGTCGCGATTTTGCCGTCACTGACCCCGTAATGCCGCACTGGGATGTATAATTTCGACTTGATAGATGATGACTCAGGTTTCAGTTCATAATAATACAATATTCCGGCGGTCCTGTGCTGAACTGAGCGAAGTGGCTCGGAAATGAGCGTATCTGGACTTAATGAGAGCACTGATTTCCACAAATTCCATAACGACTTCTGTGCCTCGTCCCACCCTGGTTCCTGGAGTTTCCCTCCGAAAGTAAGGCAGTCGATTACATCGTCAAATGATGTACGTTGTGACCGTACGTAGATTTTTATGCGAGATTTGGAGGGATTGAGACAGTCGAAGCCCAGCATCTCGACCTCGAGATCGGTATTTGCTTCCTGCATATAGTCCAGGAACATATTAAATGCGGATACCGTCGAAGAATCTAGTGAGAGGCTGTCTACAGCTTTTACGAGGAGATCAAGCTTGGAGCAGCCTTTGTCTCTTGCCTTCGCTTCAAGGACGTAGTAAACTTTCAGTATTCTTTCCGAGCCCAGCAGATCGAAAGCAAAGAAGAGTTGTGTTTCCGAAAGAAGCGCTTTTGGCAGAATCTCGTCGCTCCTTTGTCGAAGAAGAATACTGTTCAGCCGGCGGAACCAAACCAAATTGACATCTTTGCACTGAGATTGGGCAAAGCGAAGGATTTTTCTACTCCCTCTTAAATTCAATCCATCAGGTGGGTTGTTGTTTCCTCTGCTTAACGGTTCTATGGAGTATCGAACGGTAGGCAGTGTGTCTCTTTCGCCTTCGGTCCAGCTCCAACTCATTTCAATAGGTGTTCCGTCATCAGTCATAAAGCTGCGCCGTTGATGGCCAGTCCGCCGGGGACGCTTTCCCAAGTATGGTGCTGCGTAAAAGGAGAGGAAGTGTATCTGTTTTCGAATTTCGTTTGGCTGGTAACCAGCATAAAGTAGTAGTCGAGACAAGATGGGGGTAAGTTCTCGACACCAGAAGCTACGATCACGATGGTTGAGAGTTGCTAGGAATGCAAATGCATCGCGGAGTTGGAGACACATCGTCATTGTGAGGGTTTGCCACAGAAAGGCAATTTAAAAGTCTTGGCCGTCCAAAAAATTGAAATTTCTATAGGTAAAAGCCCCTAAAATTCGGCAATTTTAGTTTGGTGCCCACAGCAATCCCCGAGGTTTAAGTCACTTGAAGTGCACACCTAAGATAACCGACTCGGATTTTGACAAGGAACCTATTACTCCATCAAAGTTGATAGGCTAACTGTGTTTGGGATAATTTTAGACAGTAATGTAGCGAAAATTAGCATTTCGGACTCCGAAACACGGCAAATAATTGACGATCTTCCCCTAGTTCCATCCTCGGCGAAGAGTTCAAAAATCAAACTTCTGATTCATATCATATTTAGTGCGCAATTCAATGGCCCTACGACCACTAAGATTAAATAAAACTTCTGTACCGTTTTAATTGTGATGCTGTCCCGTCGTTGCCGCCAAAAGAATGAAGTCACAGTTCCCAAAATCTTCAGCCAATGGAATGCATTGCCGTCTGGGAAGGATGTCGTTGACATGAGTTCAGGGGAGAATTGGATGATGAGAGATGAAATTCTGGAGGCATTTACTGCACCAGGCACTTTGGATTCACTGGGAGAAAAGGTTCGTCAAGAAAAAAATTACCGCAGAACTTCCAGTCTTGCCCCAATAATATAACTTACAAATCTTTAGTCTTTCTCTTACCCTGAGGGCATTGGCGGACCCATAGAAACAAGAACTGCCCTTGCTCATCTTCTCAACAATCGATTCAATCCCGGCAACCTCGTTCTCCCGTCACAGATAGTTCTCACAGCAGGTGGCTGTGAAGCTCTTGATGCTCTCATCGAGCAAATTTGTGATCCTGGGGATGGAGTCCTTGTCGCCACCCCTTACTGGACTGGCCTGGATATTTCGATCTCCGTTCAAAACGAAGCATACATTGCCCCAGTACATATTCCCCGGGACCTTATGACCAACCCACGGTGCGTAGACTATTACACGCACACGTTACGGTCAGTGAACTCTACGCACCCCGTCAAAGCGCTACTTTTGTGCAATCCCACCAATCCGACAGGAGAATGCCACTCGCTTGAGTTGCTGCAAGCACTTCTTGATTTCTGCGAACAAGAAGAAATACATTTCATCTCGGACGAGGTTTACGCGCTCTCCGTCCACGGCGGCTCATCCTCACCGCTTACACCACCGGGAACCCCTCAACTACCCAACCACTCACCTCAAGCGACTACATTCGTATCCGCTCTCTCCCTCAACACCGCCTCCCCAAATCTCCACGTCATATATAGCCTGAGCAAAGACTTCGGCTGCAATGGGATTCGTCTCGGTGCCCTGATCACACAATCTTCCCCATCCATCCTTCTCGCAACAGCCCTAAACATCGGCCCTCAAGTCTCATCAATCACCTCACATCTTGCTACAACAACAATACTCAATCCTTCCTTCTACTCCAACTTCCTCGAAACATCCGTGTCTCGTCTCCGTGGTGCATATCTGTACACCTCTGCCTTCTTAACCAAACATGGAATCGATTTTGTACCAGCTACAGCTGGTATCTTTGTGCTTGCGAACCTAGGAGAGAATGGGACTAGGGAAGGGGAAGTCGAGGTAATGGAAGAGCTGAAGAGAGAGCGAGTTAAGGTTATTCCTGCCGGCGCCTGGGGTGGTATTGAGGGTGGATGGTGCAGGATTGTGTTTGCTGTTAAAGAAAAGGATTTGGCTGAGGGGCTGGAGAGAATCGGACGTGCAGTTGAGGCACGGCGGAGGCAAGTAAAGGCTACGATCAAGGGTAGGGAGGGTAGTTTGGCGGATGGAGTAGTCCTGAATGAGGAAGATTCGGTCCAGAATTATGGCAAGAGGAAGAGAAAATGGGGAATGAAAAAGGAAATTGTGCGGGAAATTGAACCTCAATCTTTGCGGTAAGGTCAGGAGAAGAAGTAGAAAACAAGCATGTAGACGAGGTTTCTATACTATTTAATTATACAACATAACTTTTATTTGCCGACTCGGCGAATAAAGCATTATAAACTCAGGATTAAGCAGCAATTCTCAACAGCAAGACGTCAAATATTAAAATGTTTGCTTATAAAAGAGACTTCAAGCTTGATATCTATCTGAATTCTACCATCAAGATTGAATATCAAGCGCAGCGTACAATATAAGAAATTTATAATTCTATTATTATTAAACGCTGTAAGAACAAAAACCCTAACGGTGGATGTGATCAATCGCGTTCTAGCACACTCAATGTCAACACCACTCTTCAAATTTAGGTCATACAACGAGTGGAAAAGTCCGCATCAGGGCCACTCCCTTCTATCTTCAGGAATTGGCCATTATTATACCACGATTCTCTAAATATTATTTTTGGTCTCGGCCATTCCCTCATGTCCTCCACCATCGTTTTCAACACCCTCAGTCCCAGCATCTTCGACATCAGTACTCGAAGACTTTTCACCTCCACTTTTGACACTCCTCCACTCGGTGCCTAGGCTTCCAATCATACTCAAAGCACCCAACACAACCCCAATATAGAAAGTTTGGGTAATAGTCTTACTATACGCGCCTAAGAACTGCTCTCTCGATGCGTTAGGGATCTGTTGCACCGCCGTCGTTGCGCCGCCGTTCAAAAGGATTTGGGTATTGAAACCAGGGATAACTGCGTGGATGTTGGTTTCGAGTTGGTTCTTGAAGATGTTTTGGGCAATGGCGACAAAGACGGCGCCGAAGAGAGATTGTGTGAGGGTGATGAGGGCGGTGCCAACAGGGATATCGGCATCTGGGAGGACGGTTTGGATAACTATGAGGGGGCATTGAATTCCGGCGCCAACACCAAAGCCGAAGAGGGCTTGATATCCAATCCACTGGCTTGAGGGTGTGCTGAGTTTGAATGTGCTGAGGAGACCAACTGCGATGGGCATTATGGTTGAGGAGACGATCATCAAGGGTGTGTAGTAACCAGTGACTTGGGTTAACATGCTAGAAATTATCGCAAAGACAATGAAGCCTAGGATTACGGGAATGGTGCGGATTCCAGATTGGAAAGCATCGACTAGCTGTACACCCTGGAACCAAATTGGGAGATAATAGACCATTACGACGAAAAGCGCAAAAGTGCAACCAGCGTACCAGGTTGTAAATCCAATACTACGGGAGCGGAATATGGACCCTGGAATCGTCCTTGTTTTTGGTGTAAGTCTTTGAACAAAGACAAAGGTAATAGATAAGATTCCGAACAATATGAGAAGCACAATGATTCTTGCGTTCTTCCATGCGTAAGTTGAGCCTCCCCATTGCAAGGCGAGGAGCAGGCAGATGATTGCGGGCATTAATGTAACAATTCCCAAGATATCGAGCTGCTGCAAAAGTTGAATCCAGCCCATGACTGCATATTTCGGGTTCTGTGGGATGCTGACGAATAGAGCGACGATGACAAAAGTGACAGCGCCAAGGGGAAGATTGATGTAGAAGCACCATCTCCAGGTAACTCGGTCGCTATCGACTCGTTAGACACAACCAAGAAAAAGTCAGTGGCGGATTTATTACGCAAAAGCGCCGCCCAAAAAGGGTCCGACAATTGACGCAATTCCAACAGAAGCTCCAAGCAGGCCAATATATCCCGGACGTTTCTCCAATGGCGCAGAATGCGTTAAAATGATGACAGCGCCTGAATAGAGACCTGCCGCTCCAACTCCAGCAATTGCTCGACCGATAATAAAGGCTGCAGAATTTGGGGCAGTCGCGCATACCAAGGACCCCAGTTCGAAAAGAGCAACGGCGAGAAGATACACATATTTGATGGAGAAGATGGTGAACATTTTTCCAAACAAAAGCTGGAATGCACTGGAAGTGAGCAGATAGGCAGCGGCGTACCAGCCCACATCTGCGAGAGCATTGAAATCATCTGTGATTTTGGGAATGGCTGTCGCGATGATTGTTTGATCCTATTGATGATGTCAATACCAACTCCGTAAAAATTAAAAAAAAATTAAGCATTTTCCGCCAGTTCTCTCTAAACGTCTACAGAACACTGGAATAAATTTTTGGAACATTTTGGAAAGAAAGAAAGACAAGTACAATCGAAACTCTCCCCTCAAAACAAAGAATCCATCAGGATAAGAATATGTTAAGGGTTACATATTTTGTGGCGTTCAAGGAGTTCGTTTCGGGCAGCGTATTGGCTTTGGGGTGAAAATTTGGACGTGGGGCAACTCACAAGACCATACAAAAACACAGCCAAAGCAAGACTCAGCAAGATGAAGGTCAGCTTGAACGGGCTTGGGTACGCGACATCATTCGAGCCGCCCTCTTGCACCCTCTGCGGAACGCCACCATTCCCATTCTCTTTCGATACCGTAAGAGGGTCTTCGACCGAATCTACGACTGGAGCAGACATGGCCACACGGGAGGGCAAAGATGAGGAGAAGGAGAATGGTGTCTGCAGTTTGTGGTCTTGTTGCCGTTTGTCGAGTTTGTTGTGGGAAGCCAACCAACCACCGGGGCGTGCGTTTTAGGCTGATGCTTGAATGACTTTGCGACAGCAAATCGGCATGCGTAATTCGTACGACGCTGCAGGCGCCCGGTTGACACATGCGAGAGTGAATCACCTGCCGTGTTGATGGTGGTTGTAAGCAGGGAGCCTAGCTAGTATTGATTATCGTTACACAGGCTATTCACAAGCGAGACGGAATCAGATATTGCTAAGGGGGCCACTGTGGAAAATCGAGATTACCCCCCGGGAGCCGCGCAGAAGTCACCGGTAAGCGCCACGTAAACGATAGTGATACTTACCAGTCTCCAGGCATAATGTCCTGTCCAATCAAGATAACCAATTTAAGAATTCTTTTGTGAAAAATGCCAGCTTTTATTTGGCTTGCTGCGAGCGTTGGGTTCGCAAGCCTCCTCTCACGTGCTCTCTATCTTATTTACCGACACCCGCTTGCAAATATACCTGGGTCGAAGCTCGCGGCATTGTCAACGTGGTACGAGGCCTACTATGACCTTTTTGCGGCACCAGCCGGGCGTCTCCCTTGGCAAATAGCAAGTCTCCATAAGAAATACGGTTTGTTCCTTATCTCCTATTTTCTTCAACGTCCATCAAACTCATTCCCACTGCAGGTCCCATCATTCGCATCGGTCCTAACGAAGTCCATATCGACGATGTTGAATTTGTTTCTAAGTTTTTCTCGTCATCAAGCACCGTCAAACGTGACAAACATGCTCCACACCAGCAGCAGCTCGGCGTGCCTGACGCAGTTGTGAGCACTATACCTTCTTCTCTCCACGAAGTTCGTCGCAGTGCGCTAGCACCCTTTCTCTCCAGCACTAGCATCAACTCCCGCAGAGATATCATTCTGGCTAAAATAGAAAATGTCAGCGCACGTCTCCAAGCCTGCAAAGACCACGGTGAAGCAGTGAATCTTAGACAGCTCTTTTGGTACATGGCTTCAGATATAATAAGCGACATCGCATTCCCATCTGGCCTCTGTCTTCTTGAAAACCCCATTCTTGATGCTGGACATTACAATTTCCAGAAAAAAGGACAAGGAAAGCTGCTCTGGTTTAAGCACTTTCCGTTTCTCTGGGTGGTCTTGAAGCGTATGCCACCGTCATGGCTCTTGCGTTTGGACCCACAAGCCGCAGTTCCGCTCAACTGGGAAACCAGAAATAAGATACTTGCACAGAAAATCATGAGTGGAGATAGTGCTAGTGAGAAAGTAACGGTATTTCATCATCTCCTCGCCAGTTCCCTACCAGCTCCAGAGAAGAAATTCGACCGTGTTTGGCAAGACGCTGCATCCCTAGTTGGCGCTGGTGGCGAGACAGTCTCCAACACCCTTTGCGTAACGATTTTCCACCTCCTGTCAAACCCCACCGTACTCTCTCGACTCGTTGATGAACTGCGTATCGCGATTCCAGACCCGTCCGACCCCCCGCCGATTTCCGTTCTCGGCTCTCTCCCGTATCTCTCGGCGGTAGTACAAGAAGGCCTCAGAAAAGCTGTCGGTATCATTTCGCGCTTCATCCGTGTTGATCCAAACGGGTTTATCAAGTACCGCTCGTACAACCTCCCTCCTGGCACCGCTATATCGATGAGTACGCTTCTCGTTCATAACAACCCGGAGATTTTTCCAAATCCAGAGAAGTTTATACCCGAGCGGTGGATGAACACGAGGAATCAAGGGCTTCGAGTTGAGGATAAGAGGATGATGATGGCGTTTGGAGGCGGGCCTAGAAAGTGTCTTGGTATGCACTTGGCACAAGCAGAGATATATTTAACATTGGCTGTTTTATTTCGACGGTTTGAGTTTGAGTCGTATGAAACCACGGTTCGGGATGTGGAACCAATGTATGACTCGTTGATGCCATTGCCGTGGGAGGGGAGTAAGGGGGTAAGAGTGATGGTGAAGTGAGCGTGCAGTTTCGAGTGTGCTTGTCAACTAGTGATTCAATATATAGTATCGGGACTGCAATAAAAAGGACCCAATTGTGATATTAAATTTATGCTTGGCCGGAGTCACTCACCACGCAGGGTGTTATTTACTTTCTACATGAGATGGATTAGAAGTGATATCACGCGTGAGGATAAGACAAATTAACAGATAATGTATAAACAGATAATGTTCCTTATTTCATTTTCCTGTCGTAACTACTTATACCCTCTCATATATTCCTTATATAAATCTTCACAATAATCAACTGACGGACGGGGCATGATGGCATAGGCGCTCATATTAAGTGCCTCGAACAAGTAGGCTGCTCGATGGGTACCCGTGGGTAGGAGTAAGGAGAGTTACTCCTACCCGCGGGTATACCCATGTACGAGTACCCATCTACGGGTAGACCCACGGGTAGGTGGGTATACCCACGGGTTGCCAAGAACCCGTATAAAAATAAAGATATATTTTTTAAAGTGGTTTTAAATAAATTTAAAATTTAACTAAAGACT
>JAAMPI010000227.1:0-49982 GCA_013054445.1 Cudoniella acicularis
GTGTATAAGGAGAGCGTGTATAAAGAAGGAGAGCATATATAAGACGAGCGTGTATAAGAAAGAAGAGCGTGTGCTAGGAGAATATATATAAGGAAGAAGAATTTACGTAAATTTATGTAATATTTATATATACGGGTACCCGCGGGTACCTATATAGGAGTAAGAGAAACTATACCCACCCGCGGGTAATGGGTACCCATCACGCAGCCTACCCACGCAGAGGAAGATGCAATATTTGATGTACTGGGAAGGTGCGAACGCAGAGCCAAAACATTCGCTGAGTCAATGAGCTTCTTTGAGGCGAGGCCTGACTTGGAGGTCCGCTATGTGGTGGATGAAGAATCACTAAAGTGGCAGGAGGTAATGAAGATGGTAGGTGTTGGTGGAAATCATGGGAAGATCAGTGCTGCGTTGGCAAGGAAATATCCTAACCTTCGATGCATGGTACAGGATCTCGAAAGCGTTCTCAAGGGAGTCCATCCTCCAAGTGATGTGCAGGAACGCGTCACTTTTTCACCCCACAACTTCTTTGAAGAACAGCCCATCAAAGACACTGACGTGTATTTTTTAAGGTGGGTGCTGCACGACTGGTCTGATGCGTATGCCGTCAACATTTTGAGGGCTCTCGTGCCAGCTTTGAGGAAAGAGAGTAGAGTGGTCATTAATGACGCATATCTGCCTGAGTTTGGAGCGATATCGCTCTACCAACAGCGCTTCTTGCGGTAGGTTCTCTTGAGACTGCGGCTTATGGATAGATCACTGATGTTGAGTTGCCATTTTGCAGAGCCACCGATTTAACCATGAAGCAAATTCAGAATGCCCGAGAGCGGGATCGAAAAGACTGGGAGGTTTTACTCAGAGAAGCCGATGAACTATTTCATCTTATTGAAATCAAATGTCCAGCTGGATCCGCTCTTGCCATTATAATTCTGGGCTGGAAATAAGATGCCCTCGATTGTTGAACTAGGATAGGGGTTCGCTTATTATTAAGAGTGCGAGCACGACTTCGGTCCAAAAAACGAAATAGGTAGCATATGATACCAAAGATTTGAAATTATGACTGTACTTGTGAAAGAGATATTTATTTTTGTATCGCAGTTTTACTACAAATCACGGAAATTTGAAATTGAAAGCAATGAGACACTTTGCAGGGTTCCAGTAAGACAGGTCCCTCAAGAAGATTTGATAGAATCCAGCCTTCAAGAATCAGTTTCAGGGAAATCCAGCCATCGCGCAAAAATTATGACTGGTGTTAACAAAAAATAGTGTCACGTTTGAGAATCTTTCAGAAGTTTACAGCTTCGTCTTCATCTTCTCGTTACGTTCATCAACCCACTTCACCATCTGCCACCAATCTCTGCAAGGGTACGTAACGCCAAAGGCAAGTATTCCCTGATGATAGGATTGCTCAGTTGTAATGACGTATCGGCGTGGCATATGATGCTCTGTCGAAGAAATTCAACACAGTGAAGAACGTGCACCATATCAATGGGTTGTGGAATGTCTGAAATGTCCTCGCCTCTCAGCAAAGCCTGTTTTACGTCGTGATCTTGATAGAACCCTTTTCGAAGCGCATCCTTCTACTATCAGCATCGACTTCCGATCCCTGAAAGGGAAAACTTACCACACAGTGCAATTGATGGAAGCCAGCAAAGCCCGCCCGCTTAGGATTCTCATTAGGCCATTCGAAAAGACAATGATGGCCTTTGGGATACAAGGCTTCCCAAAGTTTGTCGTTTTCGGGAGATGGGCGCTCCAAATAGGTTCTGTTTGACTTGGAAGTCACCGTGACTGGATTGACTACTCAAATATCTCAGTGACCTTGAAGAGGCATACTTCTAGAATGCTTACGTTCAATTATTGGAGGTGGAGATCCGTGCATGCGTCGTGATGTGGGACTTCGCAACGAGTAGAACCGTCCTGCGAAGAAGCCCGCAGTTGTGGTGGCTGCAAAAGCTATTGTGAGCACCAAGGCCCAAAGCAAAGTTGTATAACGCGAGGCTGGTCTCTTTAAGTAAGGAGTGAAGTTGTTTATAGCTCTTTCCATAAGACCATCTTCTTCCTCGAGAGACTGGTACTTGTGGACTCTAGTCGGCATGGTTGTTTCTCAGTAATTGGACAGGCGAAGCAAAGTTTAGAGACAAGAAATGATGCTACGCTGAGAAAGAGAAAAGAAGGATGGTTAGTGCAACCAGAGGAAGAGGGTAATAGCTTGCTCCTGCACTAGATTCCGGGGCCTCCGTATTTCGGAGCCGTAGAGAAGCACCCTGGCACCCATGAAATTGACACAGCTGGTATCTGTTCATCGATCTTTTCAATGATTGGCCTTTTTACGAATAATTTTATGAAGAGGGGGGCCTAGCCTGTGCAACTGTTTGAGGCATTACGTGTACAAGGTTTCTAATATGTTCCCTGGCTGGTTAAAGAGTTAGCGGTAGACCGTAGACATTGGTATGGGCTGTATGGCTTAATGGTCGTAAGAATAATTGTAATCGTTTCTGCTCAGAAGGTGATCTAAACAACTTGATTTACGCTAAAACCTGTCATATCTTTATTTCTAGATGTAGAAGTTGTAGTAGAAAGAAAGCGTATGTTGATTGCATTTGAAGATACTGATACATCAAATTTAAAACTTTAAAACACCAAAATTTCCACAAATACGCTCTCATAAAAGATTGTGTGCTGTTGATTCAGCCAAGGCATGAAAATGACAGAAAGAAATTCCGAACAGACTCCTCGCAAAAGATCTCTCGTGACTTTATTCTATGGAGTCTAGAGACCTCTGTAGGGCCAAGGCCAGCCACTTAGTATTCCTCGGCATATAGTTTCTCATCTGGGTAAACAGTTGCGTCGTCTGAATCATGCGTCTCTGTACCATGGGTTTAGAAAAGTATTCTAGAGCCAAAAAATCAGGGGAGCTATACCGCGCTTTTTGTACTCTTCAGCATAGAGCTTCTCATCTGGGTAGATAATTCTGTCGTCTGAATCATGAACCTCTGCAAGGCAATTTTAATATTTCAGCAGATTGTTCCCAATTTCCCAAAAATTCTGTGTCATACCCCGCTTTTTGTATTCTTCGGCGTAGAGCTTTTCATCGGGATAGACGATGGAATCATCGGAATCAGCTACATATCCCATTGTTAGGCGGAGGCAGACACTAATCAGAAAAAGGAAAGATGTACCGGTGTGCCTCTTCACTGGCAAAGCCATAACAAAGGCGGCAAATGCCAATACGAATACTGATGAAAAACGCATGGCTAGAGGGTATCAGGCTTGATGAGTTTTGGTAGGTCTATAGTTTTGGTAGGAATGTCAGAAGTTGCTTGAAATTCGTAGTGCTGTGCAATTGTTGAATAGGGTTCAGAGGACTGTGGTCTGATTATTATATAAATCCACGAACATTTCTCAAGAAAGGAGAACGCCTTTTAAGGATTATGCAACGTGACGACCACTTCACAAGCTCACATCCAATATGCAACCGGGGGTCATTTGTCCTCTATCCTCGGTGCCTCCGAGGCAATCTGTTGGAAGTTTGCCGGTAGAAATCGACCCTTGCCGGCTTGATGTTATACTTACCGTACTACGTTAATTTTTACCCGACTGTCCAAAAACGGCTCTGCTTGGTCTCGAATTTCTCAGGAGAGATACGGAAACGCCGAAAGCCTCGTTCTTATATCAGCTTTCAACTCTCATGAATGCGTGATACTCGCAGAACTCTCTAAGGTCACCTACTAAATTATTATCTTAACTTAACGAAACTCAATACATTTGTTTTCACAATGCTCCCTTTTAAGCTCCCAACAAATACAACATCCATTTCGAGAGAAACATCGGAACAACAAGAGCACATTCCATTCCTACCTCAAAAAGAGGAAGTGGCGTTCATTGAAACTCGTTCAAAAAACACTTCGTTGCTCTGGAAAACGAGTTTGTCTTTTCACCTAGTCTTGATCTCTCTCTACACCGCCATTAGCATCACAGTAATCTTAAGTTTTCACACCCCAGTGAGCGAGAAAAATCCAAATGGTAAGTCACTAGAACCCCACATGTAAACTTTTATTGAAAGAAATTCAATTTAGCACTCCCTAGCCTATCTTCCAAGCAAATTCGACTTCAATATCCTCTCATGCAAGAAAGCCTTTTCGTCGGAAGCCCGTCCCCAGAGGTTGATGCAGCATGGCACAACCTCCTCAGCAACATGAGTATCCGAGTGACAGCTTCGGAACTTGCTCAGCAGTCACTTACCTCGGTATCTCTTCCAAGGGGTGGTCAGCTTGCTTGGCTCGGTGTTTTTCACGAGCTGCATTGCATCAAGATCCTCCGCCAGGCAAATTACCGTGATTATTACCATCCTGAGGCAGCTGGACAAGTTTTAAGAGATTTGCAGCTGCACGCTGATCACTGCATCGAGCTCTCACGGGCTACGGCTATGTGTCGTCCGGATTTGAAAAGCTTGACGACCTTCGTGTGGCGTACAGAATTAGAGAACCCACTTCTTAGCCCCGATAGACCGGTTCGTAAATGCTTGGACTGGGATGCTCTGATGGACAGTATTCATGAGAGGGTGGTGTCAGATGAGGAGATACATGCGATGAATAACCCTATTGATTGAGTTTGATTATGTACTAGAAGTTTTGCTTAGGATTTTGTCATTTCTCAACAGCATGAAACACGAATTCGTCTAATCCACTCACTAGTTCCTCACTTACGTACAAAGTCCAAATAGGCAATGGTTATGAATAGGTACCAAGGTTTCTCTACAGCAACTCTATTTCCCACTCAGTAAATCTGAGACCGAAAAAATCCCAGAGTGTAGTAAACAAGGTTGTCAGTTATGACGAATAGGATCGAGGTCACACAAGTCATAAGTCTCTCCGGAACTTGCTCTGCAAGGGAAAGGCACAGCTTCGGGACAAAACCCAAGTGAAGCAAGTCTGCCTAAACGGTTTTAGTCCTTGTTATCATGGTAACCAAGGCTGCTCCATGCATGTAAGATGCAATATTCTAAGGGCTGGGATCTTCTATATACCTAATCAATCAGAGTTGTTAGATTCATTCGCATAACATGTACAACCGCCAACAATGTGTCAAATTACTACCCACATTTTACAGTGCCTCTCGATTCAAAGAGTGAGATTGCCTTGGCTTTTGGGATGCAATGACTAAGAGTACTCCCTCACGCATGAGTGCGGCCCTTCTCAAATTTATCCTTATGCAGTCTAATTCAAAGGAAGTAAGTATTCAAAATTGCGGGCTAGAATGGTGGGTGCTGAACTGCTCCGGGCTTCACAACGAGTCATGTGGACATGAATTCTGTGAGAATTGAAAATGGTGCTGTAATATGTCCCCAGGCCACTGAGGAGCTGCTAAATGGGCCAAAATAAACAGCATTGCGCTTTGCACAAGACTGTACAGCACACTACTCAAGCAATCTAACTTCGGAACTGCTGTGATTCTGGATCTTCAATGAAGTCAACCTAGCAGACGCGGCAGAAGGTAGAGGAACTGTGAACATATTGTGTAATCTCCTCTCAGGAGAAATTGACTTTTCAACATGAATTTGATTTTACTTCATTTGTGCTTCAAATTCCAACTGGACAAATATACACTACAATAATTCCTAGTTGTGCGAAAAGCTTGTAACTGCTAACCAGCGCACCATTTTGAAATCATATGCAAATTCCTGACTTTCTTGTGGCACATCTGAATTGTGGCCTTCGTAAGATTTTGTCGTATCCTTTGATAGTTTGGACGGCATGGATTTTGATTGCATATCGTGCGAGTACGGGGTAAGTCTCGAGTGCCCTGAGCTATAGAGCTGCTTTCTGGTATTATACCGATCATAAGCGATTTCAAGGTAGGAATGCTTCCACAAACAAGAACAACGAAATTCTCTGCACCGCTCCACACCACGAGGTTGTATGCCTCCCCTAAAAAGTGTTATTCGGGATTTCTCAAGGGCCAGGGAAACCTTACATGTAATGTCAGAGTGTGCATTCAGAGAAGATAAATAGTTGATCTTCACAATACCGGCAATGGCCGCACTGCCAAAATAATTAGAAAACATTTATTGTTATTGTTTCGATCACTCACAATAACCCGGGACCAAGCAAAAAGCACAACCCGATTCTAGTTTTCTTTAGCATGTTCAATCCCCAGATTATTGTAGCCGGAAGAAGAGCGAAAACCGTATCTGTGAACACGTTTAAGCCTATCGTGGGTGGTGGCAAATGTTAGCAGGAGTGTATACGATAAGACGACGTGTTTCGATGATGATCTAACTTACTTGCTTGAAATATTGAAAAATTAGCCTGAACATGCAGGTTCCAACAATTGTGTTCCAAGGATTGATCCCAAAGAGCAGCAGGAGGGTTGAATTGAGTATACGTGAAGATACTATCCAAAGTATTCCCGAGGGACATGGCGACCATGAGAGTACATATCACCCAGAATCTCCAACCTTTGATAGGATGAATGATCCGTATGAGAAGCATTCCCACAGGCAATTTGGGTGCCGTAAAAGAGCTAATACCCCAACACTGAAGAATGTAATTCCATTTGATGTATTCTTCAATCTGGCTTGATGTCAAATAGTAAAGGTGTCGAAAACCGCCAATATGCGCTTCGTATGTACAGAAACACGCCAACGTTACTTGGAAGAACTAGTTAATTAGTATCAGCTCCTGGAAAAATTTCGTAGCAAGGGATTATCTTACGAGACCAACAAGCATGAGCCAGTCATCCATGCCAACCGCGTTTATGATTCGGCGGGCGTGAAAACCAAAGCCGACAACCGCGACAGCAATGCAAGTTATCGACTAATATGTAGCAATAACCATGTTACCACGGTTTTGGTCGCCCCCTTCTGGCTTTGGAAAGGTTGGGGCAGACATTTTTGCTTGAGGAACGGTGCAGAACAAGTACACAATTTTCGTTTAGAAAAAGTTATCTGTGATGCAAATTTACTTCGTAATTGAAATAACCAAAGATTATTTTTGAATTGGACAATGGAAGGTCAGGATATATTGAAAATGTAGGAGCATCGAAGGAGCTGAATATCTCGGGCCACGTCTACTCCCCAAGAACTTGTTCGAGCAGGCTGGTGGCCTGGGTCTTATGCCATTTGTTCAACCAACGCATCTATATGGCTTGGATATTTCCTGGTATGTCATGCATACGCATGGATCTCTTTAACCGGAATCTGGGGCGTGGAGGTGCGTCTTACTTGTTGGTTTCACAACGAATGAACTCGTGCGACCTACCTAAAGGACTAGATTAGACAGCTATTGGGTCAGAGTTGATTTTTAGAATGTATCCTGGCACGGAAGGATCACATGCATGAGAACAAATTAAAACTAAGATCGATCCTTGTTCAGACCAATGCGGGGGAGGTTGTTGGTATTGGAGTCAGTTGGTATCGGATGAATTCGTTGGGGACTTGGGGTCGCCGTTGGACAGGCGAATAGCTTCGTGCTATCCAACTTTGATCCTCATCCAGCCTTCTTCAAACCTCACGTCGTTATATACGTTGTAAAATCGATTGGACCTACCAAAGACGCAAAATTTTATATATTGTTCTCAATCCCGCAAAACTACTTACTATGGACGCGCTCAACTCTCTTGCTAGTGAAGTTACGAAGGCTGCGGCAGCGGCCGACGAAGCTGGCCGCAAACAAATTCTAGACTCCTTGAGAGATCTCCAATACTCTATTGAGACGCCAGAGGACACCATGCAAAGGGTTATACATCTGGTAGGCTACAAGCTCTACCACGTCAACTTCCACGAACCATGAAACCGATTTCTTTTCTACACAAATTCTAATTAGCAAAATAGCATCTTGTCTTGGCTATAATTCGAACTGCGTTGGACCTGAAACTTTTCAATATTCTTACTGACAACAACGACACAATTCAGCTGGATGCATTGGCTTCGAAGACCGGAGCTGACCCTATTCTCCTTGGTAAAATACCCCCCCACAAAAATTACCGTATATATTTGGGATTGCTGATTAAAATAGGGCGGATCCTTAGAATGCTGTCCTCACTAGGGATTGTGAAAGAAACTGGGGAAAATTGTTTTGGTGCCAACCAGATAACAAGAAATCTTTCTATCCCCGAAATCCAAGCCGGAGTATATCACAAGTAAGTTATTTTCATATCAAAGTTTAGCTTATTTTTCTGGAGATTTGGAAAATCTCTAAGAAAAAGGGTGGGAAGTAAATAATTGATGCTTTTAACACATGTAATTTCTTACGATCCTGCTGACGATGTGCTATTTCAGCTATGATGTCTTTGGGCAAGTTTTCCAAGTCATGCCCGGATTTTTCGAAAAGAATGGATATCAAAACGTAACAGAAACTCATAACACTGTATTCCAACAAGCCTGGAATACAGATCTTTCAATGTGGGCATGGCTTCACCAGCACCCCCGCGAAACCGCCCATTTCAACCGTTTTATGATCGCTCAGCGCTCCAGTACCCCCAACTGTTTCAACTTCTATCCCATCGAGGAGCAATGCAAAAATTGGCCGGCAGAGAAGCCTATATTCGTTGACATGGGGGGAGCTTCAGGCCAGCAGTGTGCCGAGTTCAAGAAACGATTCCCTCTGCTTCGAGGCCGCGTAATCCTCCAGGACATGCCGGCAGTGATCGAGGATGCTCGTTTACAAGGTCTCGCAGAGGGGGTAGAAGCTATGGTTCACGATTTCTATACCCCACAAGTTGTGAAAGGCGAGTTTGCAGCACCACTGCTGGACTAGCAATAAAGCGGGACTAATTCAATTAAGTAGGGGCCAAATTCTACTATCTACGCGCCATTCTTCACGATCACTCAGACGACAAATCGATTCTCATACTAAAAAACATCATGGCAGCTATGGATGAGAATTCTTTGATTCTGCTGGACGAAATGGCACTGCCGAATCAGAATGTGGATTGGTTTGCGACGCAGACGGATTTGACGATGTTGTCGGCGTTTGGGTCCATGGAACGCACTGAAGCGCAATGGTACAAACTTCTGGAGACCGTTGGGCTGAAAGTGCAGGGAATCAGCACGTATACCCATGCTTTCCGCCTCAGTATCATCGCAGCGAGTCTCTAGAGTCTAGGATGGCATCGCAATTGAGGTCAGATACTTGGCAAAAGCGTGCTCTTTTAAAGCGAGATATGATTGCAAATAAGGAGATATGATACTCGATCTTCTGTTTAATATTCTAGCTGCTTGTGTGTTTATTTAGATGCTCAGTCATTTAGCTAGTTTCAAGTGTTTTGGTGGGGTTTGTGGACCGCCGCATAGTCCAAAGGGAGAAACAATCGTAAAGCAACATGAGATAAATAATCGCTTTTCTCTCCAACCGCAACACTTACATTCAGCTGTCCCTAGTTTCCCTTCTCATGATGATTCATATCATGACTAGACTCCTTCTCACGATACAACTCTCTCTCTTCATCAACACGGTAATTCTCCCATTTGCCCACCCAGGCCAGAACCTGTCCCCAATCCTGACACCGATGCTGCACACCAAAGCCCGATACGCCTCCACGGACATGATTTTTCGGCTCGATCGTGATATCAGGTCTGCACATCAGACTCTGGCGTATCAAATCGATGCAGTGTCGGATGTGCGGAGGTGACGCTTCCATGGGGAGGGATTGCTCATCGAGTTTTATTGCTGCGCTAAAGCTTGCGGCCTCGAAAAGGAACCAGTAGGCTTCTCGGATGCCGTTCTTTTTTCAAGTTGTTAACGTTAACGTATCTTTGGGGGACAGGAAAATAATAATGTGGTTGAGAGAGAAGGCAGGCACTTACAAGGCAGTGAAGCTGGTGGAAAATAGAGAGTGCCGAACACTCGGGGGCAAGGTCTGGGTGTTTAAAAAAGCCTCCTTGGGTTGGAAACAGCGCTTCCCATGCAGCCCTTGTGGCATTTGAAGGTTTCGCTCCGTACGTTCTGTTATAGACAAACATTTCGGACTTGGTAGAGACTTTCGGTCACGAACGATCAGTGGGACTTGGTGGAGACAACATAAAGGGTTTGGGCTCAGATAAGTGGAACTGTGGTATCTTTGCACTTACGATGTAAGAACCCTCCCGATTCAAGAGCTTTTGAATATCTTCCGCCAGGGAAGGATGTTACTACCAAAAGTACGGCGAAAAATTTCACTGAAAATTTAGAGAGATTGCCCGACGTAGCTAACTTCGAAATTCTTGATGTTCTTTTATCGCGGCTATCGCCTTCCACAAGGCTATAATAGTGACGTTTAGATTTGGATAAGAACGAACACATTTTTGAAATTCACTAAAAGGAATGACTTTCTCGATAGGTTGAAATGTGTCTGTGCATAAATATGATTATGATTTTTAAACAGGACAGGGCAAGGCACATTAAACAAGAGAGGAGGGCAGATAAAACGTGACAGGTTATAACGTGTAGTAGAGCCTAAAATTATTGTAAGATTTACAGAGGTAATTCTCGGGTTTTGATTAACATACATATTTGCCCTATATTGTTTTTTTGGCAAGCTGCAAGTCTCACCAACGAACATGGTAGGAATGTATGTTGGTATGCGGCATATGGTCGCACTGGTCTGACTGTAGGCGCCACTGCGCCGAGGAAGGTAAGACAAAGACTTGCATGCAGCAATGAGGCAGGAATTCCTACACTTGTTTTTGACTTCCTTGAAATTAATATTTCGTCCTATGCTTACCCCTGCCGGCTCAAAATGCAGAGAAAGGTAGTCCCCTAAGACAGACACCAAACTGATATTTGTCTTTCACTCTCGATTTGACTGCTCTCTGTTTTACACAAATAAACAAATCAATCAGACGAGGAAGCCCCCTATTTACCTTCACCATGGCCATGCCTAAGACAATGAAGGCTCTTTACTCTACTATCAGCTCAACCCCCACGAGCACCACTCCTGCTACGCTGGCTCTCGCTGATCGTCCCATCCCCACTCTCGCATCGAACACTGCTTTGGTTCGCGTCCACGCTGCCGGTATCAACCCATCCGATTTCGCAAACGGAGCTCTCAATCGGTTCAACGCTTTCAAGCCGATCATTCCTGGCAGGGACTTCGCTGGAACAGTTGTGCAGGCTGCCTCACGCCCCGAACTTTTAGGGACAGACGTCTATGGCACATCGGGAAACCAGATCAGCCTGACCTGTGATGGTACTCACGCAGAGTATATCGCAGTTCCCTTCGAGGGCCTCGTTCCCAAACCCGAGGGATTGAGTTGGACGCAGGCGGGTGTGGTTGGCGTTCCATACACGACGGCTTACATGTTGCTTGAGAGATTAAATGCTTTTACTGGCAAGGATGTAATTCTTGTTCTCGGAGCTACCGGCACAGTTGGAAAAGCTGTGGTTGAAATTGCAAAAGCTAAAGGGTGCAAGACTATCACAGCGTCCAGAAGAGATGGATGCGACGTGAACTTGACAGTGGATCCGGAGCTCGAAGCAGCAAAAGTTCATAATGATGGGAATGGTCCAGATGTTATCATCGATTGTGTGGGATCGCCTGCACTGATGGAGAAGGGGCTGGCGATCTTGGGACGAAGAGGGAGGTACGGATTCATTTCTGGGATGCGGGGAGGTGGGCCTGAAATTAAAGTCAATACGATGAGGATGTTCTCCATGGATCAGAGCCTAACTGGATTGAGTAGTCTTAGTCCCATACTCGCCGAGGCGTCAAAAGTCATGGAGCTGCTCAGAGGCATGTTTAATGCAGGAGCTATCCATGCTCTACCCGAAGAAAAGATAACAAAAATCAGTATTGAAGAGGCGAAAGATGCGTACCAGGAAGCTGCAAAATTGGAAGGGAAGAAATTTGCTATTGCTTTCTAGTAGATAGCTAGCTCATTACATAACTCGTACCGAATTGGAAACATACTGCAACAAGCCTCCATTTTGCCCGAATTTAGCTCATACATTTCTCACCCCTCCGGTATGACTTCGTGAATTTGGAATTACAAGGGTGATTTCGCAAGTAGAATCTCGATGTAAGCATGAGATTGTGCATATGGTGGTTAGAAGAAATTAAAGTGACAAATTTAGAAAGCAAAAAGGCGGATTGAGAGTTAGGGGAATAAATTTCGCAGCGTGTTGCTAGTAGGACATGGAATGTTAACTTTCGAGGAGGCATTGAAAGCACGAAGGTGCATCATTTTAGTCCTGATGAGATGTTAATCAAAAGGGTTTAGGATACTTCCAGAAAGATAGGACTAAAAGATAATGCAGAGAGAAACTGGAGCAGAATTTGAGTTGAGGTATGGGCTCGAGTATATTGATTTGGGATTGTTGGGTACTTGTATAATACCTATTTCCGTTGTATTCAGAACACATGTCGAGCTGTGATGGCATCAGTTAGTCGAGTTCTCACAGTACACATGTGATAACAGAACCTACAATCTATGCTTCTGGATGATTGAGACCTGGACTGATTGTTTGGATAACGCCTGTGGTATTTTGCCCTTTGCTCATATCGAGGACCGAGTCTAGTCCTGAACTCCGGGTTCATGCAAATAATTGCGCCTCCCTACACAGCCCTATTCCATCAACGCCAATTTTCATTCTTGCGTGAGCAGTCGACTCGTAATCCACCTCCCATAGCCACAGTTGAGTCGTTGATGATCATAGGAATATATCAGGATGTTGTCAACAAGATAATTCCCAAACCCCTCCAGCTATTAGTGATTCCGAAAATTTTTCTTTTGGTAAAACAGATCCGTTCTGCTAGAGCCGAGATTTATAATCTTAGGACATCCATCTCTGTCTTTTTCCAGTCTCGTACATTCGAAGCAATAGAAGGCGTCCGAAATGCCCTTGAAAGAGTTAGTACGAGTCTGAATTGGAGACTGACTAGAAACATACCTCGCCACCACAGACAACACACTTGTTCTGGTAGTTCCCAAAACTACATTCGTCGCAGATTCGTACGAGTGTCGTTGGCCGGACATAGGAATCGCAAACTGGGCATTTGCCGTCGCACTTGTCGCAAAGGCGTCCGATCGCAATACCAGACTGTTTGCGGCACATAACAAGATCACTGAGAGGGTGTCAGTGACTGAAAATTTGGAAGATACTTCCCAAAGAATCTCGCAACTCTAGGGAGGATGGAGGGGAATGTGAGGAGACTTACGGATGATGACGAGACATGGCGAGGATTTATGAACTGGGAGGAACTTCGAGAGTAATCTCTAATATGGTGTTGAGGTGTGCGAAAGCTTGTTCTGCTCGAAGATTGCTTGTTTGGAAGATTGAAGGTTGTTTGGGAAGAAAATGTACCTCGTCCACGGTTTTCTCTGTCGCGCGCCACAGCCGTGGAACTGCTTTGTAAGCACGGACCACCTGCGCCAAGGCTAGGATCGATTAGGCATTTACCTCTGTGGCGGCCGGCCGCGATTTCCAGGTTGTCGAGGATCAACTATCCGGATCGCATCGAAACTTTCAACATTTTCAGGAGGCGCGTCGATACGCGCTCACAATGGCGGACAGTATTGGGTATGGAATCATATTTTGCCTCCCCACGCAATTGCAGACCATGCTAATGTTTGGACAGGCCTATCGCCTCGGCCGTCATTATCCCAGAAACCGCAGCCTCGAAATCCCCAACTCCCACTGGCGTAAAGCGAAGACAGTCCTCTGAACCGGAATCATTGTCGAAACGTCCTCGGATTTCAGAAGAACCAATTGTCGCATCGCCTTCAACTCTCAAGGCATCTCCACCCGCGACCAAGACAGAGGATGCCTCCTCGACAGACCCCCAACCAAAAGACACCAGCCAGGACCGACAGAAGAGTAGCGTACAAGAGGAAAGAAAACGAGGCCAGCGGTTATTTGGTGGTCTGCTAAGCACCTTGAGTCAAAGTACGCCAAACGGTCAGCAGAAGAGACGATTAGAAATCGAGAAGCGACAGCAAGAGAAGGCTAAACAGCAGAAGGCCGAGGATGAAGGACGAAGAGCCCAGAAACTTGCCGATTTGAAGGCTACCAGAAGAGCCGAACAGATTAAATTCGAGGAACAATCGGTACGTGCAGCTGAGCAAGGGCTGTTTAACAAGGTTAACTTTTGGGAAGATGCGAATACGACATTCGAATATGCTGGCAATGGCGCAATTCCTCTGTACCAAGACCCAGCCGAAGTTGGTAAGCTCAGATCATTATATCCTACATTCTCAAATCTAATTGCATTCACAGTATTATAAGCCCTGGGAATTGTTGCCCCGAGATGAAGACCGTATCAAGACGCAAATCGCCGAGGCCGAAGCCGTCATCAAGCAAGATTTGGAGGATTTCAACAGACTGCATCCTGAACGAGCGAGTCAAACGTCTACAGAAGAAAAAGCTAACATCACGTCCGCAGAGACGGTGGGTGAGCCTCAAACCGAGTCTCCATCCGTTTCTAAAGTTGCTGATACTACTAATGATACCCCTGTAACTCAGTCTGAGAAACAAGCTCTGGAAGAGCATAATGGTGAGGTAGTTGTTGAGAATGAGGAGGATACAGTCATATATTAATTCGATACGAACCCTTTTCTGTACGATAATTTCTTTCTCGTTCGGGTGGTCTTAACCATGGTTCTGGGAGGCTGGAGCAAGTGACATCCGCCGTCTTGTATGTAGAGGGCAACAAAAGTGTTTCCCATCTAGCTTCGCATCATAGCTTCCTGCGAGCGGCACGGCCCTTGAGCTGGCGTCGAGAAAACGGCTATATTTCCCGATTTCACATATTTCCGAGGCTTTGCACGAGTATTACTTGACAAGTTGACCGAGGCCCATTTTATTATTGGTTTGTGCCCTCAAGTTCATAAAGCTAGAAATGCAGTGATACTTGGGAACTTGATTTCTTTACTGCATGAATCCTTCGGGTCTCCCGGAGGAGCACATTGGTGGCACAAGGTGGGGCAGAGCCGAGGCTTTAGAGTCGCGTACTGATTAGTCTGGTTAAAACCACTTGAGTATCGGCTCCCACCCAAGTAATCTGACAACAACATCGAACCCCTCATCATCCTCGGTGGACGACTTACCTCCGGACGTACCGTATCTACTCATTCTCTAGAAGTGTGTTCAAAACACCTTTTTGCGGTACGACCGTCTTACTCCTCTTAAACGGAGTGGCCATTGAAAAAGCACGGATCGGAACTGCCTTCTGGTATTCAATCCCGGTCCATCGCCTTCGCCATTCTCCTATATAAACCCTCTGTTCTTCTGTGTGAGAAGAACTAAAAAAGCATTTCATATTGTTTTCTGTACGACAATCATATTCAAGAGCGACTCTCCTCAACGAAACTCCAAAATGGCTTCCAAACTCATCCCCAACGACCCTAGAGTCACATACAAAAAGGCAAATCTCAACGGCGTGGCCTACGGCTATATTCTTTCGGAGCCAGAAGGACAACCTCTCAACACCATCTTCCTTATTCATGGCTTCCCGGATATGTCATTTGGATGGCGATATCAAATCCCCTTCCTAACCTCACTTGGCCTTCGAGTTGTCGTTCCGGACATGATGGGCTATGGAAACACTGATGCACCGGACTCGCCCACCTTCTACACTTACAAGCGTGCCTCCGACGATATCGCCGCTCTTGCCAAAGAACTCGGCTCTTCCACCATCATTTTGGGTGGTCACGACTGGGGAGGAGCTGTCGTCTATCGGGTTGCGCAATATTACCCTAAACTCATCTCAGCGGTGTTCAGTATATGCACTCCTTTCATGCCTCCCATGCCAGAGTACTTGCCAAAGAGCAGACTGCCAAACTTCAAATATCAGATCCAGTTTGCGGGTACCGAACTTGAAGAGGCCCTTGCTGGAGAGGAAAAGATCCGGCAATTCCTGACAGGTATGTATGGAGGGAGAACTCCGGCTGGGGAACCAACCTTTGCGGTCAGTCACGGTTGCTTCGTTGAGAGGTTGGACAACAACCTGGGGCCATCGCCGTTGGTGAGTAAGGAGGAACTCGACTTTTATGCGAAGCAATATGCAATTCATGGAATCCATGGGCCCTTGAACGTAAGAATACTCTTTCCCTTTCATGACTACCTGACTTTGGAAGCTGGTTTTAACTCTTTTTTCCATCAACATCCTTTCCATTTTGCTGTAAGAAAAATGCTGACTCAACCTATCAAGTGGTACCGCACAGGCGAGCTAAACTTCGAAGACGACAAGGAACTACTCCCCCAAACGGAGGCGGGTTTCAAATTCGACATGCCATTCATGTTTATCGCAGGCTCAAGGGATAATGCCTTGCCACCGGCCTTGA
The DNA here is from genome assembly GCA_013054445.1 of Cudoniella acicularis. Classification (NCBI taxonomy): domain Eukaryota; kingdom Fungi; phylum Ascomycota; class Leotiomycetes; order Helotiales; family Helotiaceae; genus Cudoniella; species Cudoniella acicularis. The sequence continues at coordinate 16,262 of JAAMPI010000227.1, forward strand.
GCGCTGGCATGGACAAGCACTTCAGAAGTCTGACCAGAGGGGAAGTAAATGCTGGCCACTGGGCGTTGTGGGAGAGGCCAACAGAGATCAACCAGTATATCAAGGAGTTTTTGTTCGGGCAAATTGGTGCATCGAAGGCTAGTCTTTGAGAAGATGAAGGGAAAAATGGAATCGATAGCGAAGTAGCAGTTTTCTTTAATTAAAAAACACGAAGTCTTTTTCTATACTTAATTTTGAAGAAGTGCATGTAAGATCTTACTTTGATATACGCCGATATTCCGTCCACATTATCACCGAGGTCGGCCCCCGGACAACTCAGTCCGACTTTTAGGTAAGAAAGGGGGACGATACTTTTACCGACTTCGATAGGAGAAATTTAAAGACCGAGATCTAACAAAAGCCGTGGATTTTGCAAAATCCCACTCTCCTATGAGCCCTACGCGGGACATCCCGAGCTCGGTGCTTCTGGACTTTCAACGAACGCTTTCTCGAATCTCTAAAGTCTCCACTTTCGGATTTTCTTGGGACACGCTGGCTCGTGCTAAGAGTCTAAGTGGAGAATGGGGAATTGTTCGGTATTTAAAATCATCTCGGCTCCGAAGTGGGATTCAGAGACCATGGAGAAGTACTTCTCAAGGACTACAGGCAACAATCTAGCAAAGACTTTAAGGTTATGACAGGACAATAACACGAGTATGTTTACTACAAGGCATTATTATAAGCTCGAGATATGATGATTTATCATCTAATATATTTTTCTTGCTCAGCTATCCAAGTGCTCAAGTCAGAGTTCAACGTCACGTGCCGCGGCGTTGTAGCCAATCACGACTCTGAGCAGACGGACTCCGGTCTTTTTTGTTTTCCGTGATTTTTTTGATTTTCTGACGCGACTCCACAACCAAGAGACAAGACAAAACACGAGCTCCATCTGATTAGATCGCCATCTTTTATAGGCTAGCCGGCTGATAAAATCGGGCCAGTGCTTCGCTGGATTCGTCATTTTGCTTGGGCGGGTCGTACCTTCGGGCTCAGAGTCAACGCCGACGACATCACAGCAGCATTCGCTGCTCAGACGCAGGACTCTACTCCGGCTTCGAGGGCGAGATGGCTATTGGCCTGAATTACCCTGTACTTTCCGCAGGAGCAAATATGCTGTTTTATAGTGGTCCGGACTCTTAATTTTACCGCTGGGCGAGCTGATGTTGACATTCGGAGTCCTGCCTGTGGATCTTGACAGCACTTTCTTCATTATGTCTTATCCTCTCTTGCCCTCTCTCTTCTCTTAAGTCCTTATTCAAAAAAAATGAAAGCTTAATATTCTCTATTCTTCTTCCCACTCGCGTCTTTTCATCTGATCTTCTTTGCTTTGACCTGAACATAGCTTAATCTACTCTCGAGTCATCATGACCGCCACCGAGCCTGAGGGCTACGCCTCAGTGGTTCACCATGGCCAAGGAAACATCATTACACGGATGCTCACCAACACCTCGATACTCTCCGAACGACGCTCTAATCGTGCCTACGGTGATTCCTCAGATGATGAAGACGAACCGATCAGCCTAGCAAATGATTGGAAACTAATGCCAGAGCTGAAAGCCATTCAACTACAGGGCGAGAAAGATGAAGTGAAAGGACGAAGGCTTGGAGTCACCTGGACTGATTTGACAGTAAAGGGTATCGGGGCTGATGCAGCTATCAACGAGAATGTGGGATCCCAATTCAATATTCCCAGAGCGATTATGGAAGGACGACATCAAGCTCCGCTGAACACGATCATCGACAACAGCCATGGATGTGTTAAGCCAGGAGAGATGCTTTTGGTCCTTGGTCGACCGGGAGCCGGCTGCACCAGTCTTCTCAAGATGCTGGCGAATAGGAGGGAGGGTTATGCCGAAGTTTCAGGAGATGTCAAATGGGGCACACTCGGTCCAAAAGAGGCCGGCCAATACAGAGGGCAGATCGTCATGAATACCGAGGACGAACTTTTCTTTCCATCACTCACGGTTGGCGAGACAATCGATTTTGCAACTCGACTAAAAGTCCCTTTCAATCTTCCATCGGACAAGCAGAACCCTGCAGAGTTCCAAAAGGAGAATCGAGATTTCTTGCTGAAATCCATGGGCATTTCTCACACACATGACACCAAAGTCGGCAACGAGTATGTTCGTGGTGTTTCTGGGGGTGAGCGCAAACGAGTCAGTATTATCGAGACGATGGCTACGAGAGGAGTAAGCAACTTATTTCTTTATCCCTTCACTCAATTGCCCACAGTAGGAGGTCTCACCCTCCTCCTTCCCTCAATGCCCCACAGCGAGAGGGTGTCCCATCTTCCCGGCGCCTTACCTCGAGAAATGACGTAGCGCTAATTTGTTGAAGAGTGTGTACTGCTGGGACAACTCCACACGAGGGCTGGATGCCAGTACCGCCTTAGAATACACTAGAGCTATTCGAGCCTTGACTGACATATTTGGTTTCGCATCAATCATTACTCTTTACCAGGCTGGTAACGGAATCTACAATCTCTTCGACAAGGTGCTGGTACTGGATGAGGGAAAGCAAATCTATTATGGGCCCATGAAACAGGCGAGACCTTTCATGGAGGAGCTTGGATTTTTTTGCGATGATGGAGCCAACGTGGCTGATTTTCTGACTGGTGTTACCGTTCCCTCGGAAAGGAAAATTCGCCCTGACTTTGAGAAGTCCTTTCCCCGGACAAACCTTGATATTCGCGCCGGCTATGAGAAGTCGCCCATCAAGGCCGCGATGGAAGCCGAATACATATATCCAACCACAGATGAGGCCAAACAGCGAACAGAGGATTTTCAAATTGGGGTTCAACATGAAAAGCACAAAAGCTTGCCCAAGAGTTCGCCGCTCACGGTGTCTTTTGTAACTCAAGTCAAAGCCTGTGTAACACGCCAGTACCAGATTCTTTGGGGTAATAAAGCTACTTTTATCATCAAACAAGTTTCGACTCTCGCTCAAGCCTTAATCGCCGGCTCTCTGTTCTACAATGCTCCCAGTAACTCTGCTGGTCTTTTTGTTAAAGGCGGGGCATTGTTCCTTTCACTTCTGTTTAATTCTCTTATGGCCATGTCTGAAGGTAAGTTATTTCCGATAAATACAGATTGACAACAATTTTCACCTTGAATTTGCCAATGCTGATTACTGAGCAGTTACCGATTCCTTCTCTGGTCGTCCCATTCTTGCCAAGCACAAAGCATTTGCCTTATACCACCCAGCCGCCTTCTGCATTGCCCAAATCACTGCAGACATACCTGTTTTACTCATTCAAATTTCGCATTTCTCGCTAGTCCTGTACTTCATGGTTGGCCTCAAGGCCACGGCCGGAGCTTTCTTCACGTTTTGGATTTTTGTATTTGCAACGACCATGGCTATGACTGCATTATTTAGAGCTATTGGTGCAGCATTCTCAACATTTGATGGTGCTAGTAAGGTGTCTGGTTTTATGGTTGCTGCCTTGATCATGTACAACGGCTACATGATCCAGAAGCCAAAAATGCATCCAGTAAGATATTCGTCCTCTATTGCGTGTATAACTGTCAATGGCTAACTTTAGCGTAGTGGTTTGTCTGGATTTACTGTAAGCATTCTCTCTTCCCACCTCTAACATATCGAAAATATCCCAAATATCTCCACTTTCCAATTTCTCAAGGCTAATGGTCAATTTCAGGGATTGACCCCCTCGCATATGGTTTCAACGGACTTCTTTCGAATGAGCTCCACAACACAGTAATCCCTTGCGTTGCCACAAATCTAGTTCCGAATGGTGAAGGCTACACAGATCTTGTCCATCAAGCTTGTACTGGAGTGGGCGGTGCATTGCCCGGAGCAACCAGCGTCACAGGTGATGCTTATCTTGCCTCTCTCTCGTACTCACACTCGACTCTCTGGAGAAACTTTGGTATCCTTTGGTAAGTTGAAAATCCGAGAACCTCACCTGATTACGCTGACTTTGCAGGGCATGGTGGGCTCTATACGTTGTCATCACGATTATCTCAACCAATGGCTGGAAAGCCACTGCTGCAAAGAGCGGTTTTCTCCTCATACCCCGTGAGAAAGCTAAGTACAATACTCACCATTTGAACAACGATGAGGAATCTCAGCCCGAGGCTATCAAAGAGAAGAAAGTCGAATCAAGCGGCTCGTCATCTGATGAGACTGTCGCAACCGACAAGCAATTGATCCGAAACACCTCTGTCTTTACCTGGAAGAGCCTTACATACATTGTTAAAACGCCTTCCGGTGACCGCACACTTCTTGACAATGTACAAGGTTGGGTCAAGCCAGGTCAACTCGGTGCTCTCATGGGGTCGTCTGGAGCCGGGAAAACGACACTTCTTGATGTTTTGGCTCAACGTAAAACTGACGGGACTATCCGTGGTTCAATTCTTGTTGATGGACGACCCCTGTCTGTTAGCTTCCAGAGATCAGCTGGATATTGTGAGCAACTTGATGTCCATGAGCCACTGGCAACCGTACGGGAAGCTTTGGACTTCTCTGCTCTTCTTCGCCAGTCTCGGACAGTTCCTCGGGAAGAGAAACTTAAATATGTCGACACGATTGTCGATCTTCTGGAAATGCACGACATCGAAAATACCCTCATTGGTACTGCTGGCGCTGGACTTTCGGTTGAGCAGAGAAAGCGATTAACAATCGGCGTTGAGCTGGTTTCGAAGCCCTCAATCCTGATCTTCTTAGATGAGCCAACGTCTGGTCTTGATGGTCAAGCTGCCTTCAATATTGTTCGTTTCTTGCGAAAGCTGGCAGATGTTGGGCAAGCTGTCCTAGTTACCATCCATCAACCTTCCGCTCAACTATTTCTCCAATTCGACAGCCTTTTGCTACTTGCCAAGGGAGGAAAGACAGTCTACTTCGGTGATATCGGTGACAACGCTTCCACACTCAAAGACTATTTTACACGCTACGACGCACCCTGTCCCAAAGACGCCAATCCCGCAGAGCACATGATCGATGTCGTTTCTGGTAGTCTTTCTCAAGGAAAAGACTGGAATCAGATTTGGCTTGACTCTCCCGAACACAAGCAAACTGTTGAGACCTTGGATCAGATTATTGCAGAGGCTGCGGCCAAAGAACCCGGTACCAGCGATGACGGTCACGAATTTGCTATGCCACTCTGGGAGCAAACCAAAATCGTTACCCACCGCATGAACACTAGCGTATGGAGAAACACCGACTACATCAACAACAAACTGGCCCTACACATCGGCTCTGCGCTCTTCAATGGTTTCTCCTTCTGGAAAATCGGCTCCACAGTCGGCGACCTCCAACTCCGCCTCTTCACTGTTTTCAACTTCATCTTCGTCGCGCCCGGCGTGATAGCCCAATTGCAACCCCTCTTCATCTCCCGCCGCGATATCTACGAAGCGCGTGAGAAAAAATCCAAAATGTACAGCTGGGTAGCCTTCGTCACTGGTCTCATCGTTTCCGAGCTCCCCTACCTCTGCGTCTGCGCCGTCCTCTACTTTGCCTGCTGGTACTATACCGTTGGCTTCTCTCACTCCTCCTCCAAAGCAGGCGCCACCTTCTTCGTCATGCTTTTCTATGAGTTCGTATACACGGGAATTGGACAATTCGTTGCTGCGTATGCGCCGAATGCGGTGTTTGCTTCCCTTGCGAATCCCCTGGTTATTGGCACTCTGGTGAGTTTCTGCGGTGTTCTGGTGCCTTATGCGCAGATTACGGCGTTTTGGAGGTACTGGCTTTACTACCTTAACCCATTCAACTACCTCATGGGCTCCCTCCTGGTCTTCACCACATTCGACGCACCCGTTCGCTGCGCCGAGTCCGAATTCGCCGTCTTCGATCCTCCTTCCAACCAAACGTGTTCCCAATACTTATCTGCGTATCAGCAAGGCATGGGCGCTCGCACGAACTTGACGAATCCGGATGCGATGGCGGGGTGTAAAGTGTGCCAGTATAGACAGGGCAGTGATTACCTTGCGGGGTTGAATTTAGGGAGTTATACGGATGGGTGGAGGGATGCGGGGATTGTGGTTTTGTTTGCGGTTAGTAGTTATGCAATGGTTTATTTGTTGATGAAGTTGAGGACGAAGAGGAGTAAGACTGCTGAGTAGAGAGGGGTCTTTTCTTTTCTTTGTTTCTGTTTTTTTACCGTTTTATAGATTTATTTTGTGTGGCTTGGTGGGTAGGGTGTGTTGTGCTTGGGAAAGGCGTTGAAACTTATATACTTAGATTTTCCCTTTCTCTTTTGTCGTCGGTTATAGGTTAGAAGTTTCAGGAAGAGATAGAAAGGCATGCATGGGTGGCATCGCGTGGGAATTGTAAAGAGGCATAGTGTATTAATGATAGGCGCTCTAGATTGGGTTTAGAATAGAGATACTTACGTCTGTAGGGTTTTTGAAGCCAGTGTCTGTTGCTCGAGCCGGTTATTACTAAGACCCAGGCTCCCGGTTCAACTTGCCTAAACACAAATTAAAATCCACTATAGCAACTAAAGAATTCGGATTTATTGAGCGGGAAATTGAAATTAAGGTTAGTGTAAGTGAGAAGAGACTACTCTCTACAATAATTGTGAGTTACTATTCTGCTGTGTACCGGCATTTTGAGTTTTCTTCCCGGCCCTTTGCAAAAACCAGTACCGCAGCTGTCTGCTGGCTTAGCAGCTTTCAAGTCATATTTGTCAGATGAGGCTTTCGATGTTCGTTGGATACCGACGACCAGAAAAACAACACTTCCATCGACAGATGGATTTTATAAGGGAGGTTGTTCAAGCTTCCTTGATGCGGGGAAACCGCCTTTTCCACAATGCTAGGGGTTTATGTTAGGCTCGTGACTTGCTCTTTACAGCAGAATGCCGTTTTAAAACACGTGTGGGTAAGATGAAAGAGGGAATATATCGGGTGTGAATACAGGTCCTGGAGAGAATTTTGAGTTGTGGGTTCTTTTGTTGATAAAACAGAGGGTTATGAGTTAAGAAGTCAGGCCCCGCTCCCCCCTTACTTCTTCGCTTAACTACCCACACCCGCAGATTCGGTATCCAACACTTTATAAAGCCTTTTTTTTCTAAAACAAATAATAGTTGAATAATTCTTTTGGAAAAGAGTAAAGTTATTGTTAAGTGCCACGATGACTTATCACTGTGTCGATTTTAATTAATTAGAGGCTGGGAGAAAGGGGGGCGGGGGGGCGGGGGGGCGGTAAAGACAAGAAAGTCATCACAAAGTTATAGGAGCCTATGGGCTTCTAATCGCTAAATCTTTGGCCTGAACGCCTATTCTACAGCACGCGCTCCGCTAGAAAATCGCCAAGGGCCGCACTTTAAATACTCTATTCCTTCTGTTGCCAGGCATATAATGACCTCTTAATTTAAAAAACCTACTAAGTTATAAAGCGAGTAACTTTGAAGCTAAGTATCTCTTTGCATCAAATTCTGAAAATTTTTTTTGTTCTAAGAATAATAGAAGGGCTATATTTGCCTTCTAATAACCACAAAACGAAATTTATTTATTAAATTATCAGTGGTTTTCTTTTTGTGCGGGTTAATACATTAGTTTAAGTCAGATCATACAATGGACGTAAGAACCTCATAAGTTATAAGCAATCGGGCTTTTTAATTATAAATTTATCCATGATAGCGGATCCCACTCTCTTTTTTTGAAACACCCTTCATTAAACCATCCGCCGCTAAGTACAAGAGGGACATTACCTTCCAAACAATAAATACCTCTTATCTCTCTTATTAACGGTAACGAATGATAGATTCGTTTACATTGGCGAGCTAGAAGTTACTGGGCCTGTGCCGTTGGTAGGTTATCCGGGGTTGCATTCGTGTCGTAGCTCGCCTCTAATTACCCGGTTCGTCATAAGGTTACTTCGTGGAGGCTTAGATAACTCAACCCTCTTTCTAATACACCAGGTTTTAATCAATCCCTTTACAAATAATCTTAAACTTCCGTATCGTTCTTTTTTGTTATATTCTACCTAATTTACGCTTTTGGGTTCTCCTGGCAATTATAAACGAAACCTTAGGAGTGTGTGCGGTGGTGCAGATGCGATGATAAAGGCTTCATCTGGCTCAGCCTTACCGGGCCATCAACCTCGCGCCTCTGTACTGATATCAACGCGAGAGATGGCTCTTGGGACAGAGGAACCAGAAGGGAATTATGCGACCGTGGTGCTTGCAGCTAACGTATTGGCGGCACATGAAGTTCAAGTTTAATACAAGTGTAAGACTCTTCCTTCCTGAGAGAGAGCTCCCCTAGCTGATTATTTGCCCTTGCCCTTGCTTTTTCTCTCATCCTTCTCCGTATGTTCATAGTCCCAGACCCATCTTTCAACATTCCAAAATCTATAACTTCCATTTTCGTCTTTTACCCAACCCGATGTAGGTGTCGTTACCAGCTGCTGAAGAGGAGGTTGTTGATATGCAGACGAAAAGGTCGATGACTGATACGTTGCCGCGGTTGTCGGGTACGCAGATGAAGAGACCAATGGCTGATGTGTTGTCGCGGTCCTCAAGTCACTTCCGCTTCCGCATGCGGTGGGTTCCTGTCCGACCATCGTTGTAATGCCTACTCTTTAGGAATTGTTTTACCACTTCCATATGCCTTGTCCTGATTTTGCGTTGAGCTCCAAGTAATACTGCGCTGGACACAAAATTCAGGTGTAGATTGCTTCCAAATTCAAAGACCTTAGTCGCTGTTTACACGACGATTTGTCCGGCCTCTTAGGCTAACCGGTCAATAGTCAAAAATGCCCAAGAAAATTCAAACCAGAAGTTGTGGTTCGAGTGCGTCGGACTGAGCTCATTAGGAACGCTTGGGGTTCTACTGACTCAGGGCCAGACTGGATCAGCCATTCTGTATTTCTCGGGCTCAGCGACTTAGCCTCTTCAATATCCACACTAACATCGCCGGCTGCACTGGGATCTGTTAATAAGCCTCGCAGAGTCTGTGCCTTTGCAGAAGTTGATCGCAAGATCACATCATCAATAAAATCCCACACAGAGACCCCCGTGAGATTACAGATCTCCCATTCTTTATTAAATAATCCATGTTGCACAAAAAGAATAAGGATCTCGAGCCATTCTTCCACGTCGTTCCCCTTATTAAGACTCTCTTGGGCATAGTAGAAAGCGATCTCCCAAGTGGTCCGAGACTTTTCGATTTTATCTCGAGGCGTTTTGCATTCGAGAAGGAGCACAATAATAGGAATTCTTGTGCTGCATTGTATTCCCGATGGCGTAGGGAGAAGTCCGTACTCTAAAAGATCAAATCCGTCTTTTTTATTCAGCCCCTCGGGATCTTGCCTAGCTTTGCACTTGAGATAGGAGTGGAGACCAAACTGCACAGCAAGGGAGAACCAATTGTCTCGACGTGCCATCAACAACACCGGAGAAATAAATTGGAGCGGACACGAGTCACACCAGTGGCCTCGCGGTCTCCGGCAAATTTGGCCAGCTCCAGCTACTCGATTGAGTTCATCTAGTGCAGGTTCACAGGGTTCGCCCCTGTCGAGATCCTCCAAGTAAGCATAGAGCATTGCATGGAATATATTCGCCCACATATCCTTCCCTAGTACTCGCCGATGATTTGCCACAGAATTGTTGACTTGGATTTTGAGACAAATAATGCACGAGTTAAGTAATCTCTCCCTTGGCTGAAAATCAGTCCCAGTCGTACGACGTAAAATCCTTCCCCATATTTCTGGCTTTTCCAGGAAATCACGAACCGTCCGGTGCATGTATAAAACCCTCTTTGAGTTAAATGTAGCAACTGAATCATGCGATTCCTTTTCACCAAGAGTTTCACTTAGTTCAAGGAGACCTGCACATCGAGTTCTGAGGAGATATGACATGCGCTGGGATCTGGAAAAGATATCCCCCAACCGCAAACTAATTTGGCCTTGCCTCGCAAACTGTTGTAAATCATCGTCATATGCTAAGGAGAGTTTCGACACAGTAAGTGGTCCTGGTTGGAGATTCCTTGCGAGGTCGGACATTGCCAAAATCTCCGTATCTTCCCTATCTTTCCGAAAAATCTGGAATATTCGAGAGGCCTGATCCAGATAGAATTCGGGATCGATGTTAGTGAGCATATATAGATATAGCTTCTCAAGATCAGATGGAAGGAGTCTTAGACGTTTCTGAAGATCCGAGGTTTCGTCACGGTTACCAATACCGTTAAGTAGAGAGGTGACGACCAATCGTACCCAGAGAAACACGCCATCAGCTGCGTCCACGATCTCTCGAACGAGATTTTGCGCAGCCAGTGGATCTTGATGGACGAGCTTGGCCCATTTCCGATTTTTGCTGAACCTGTCGTTGACGTAATTTGTAATGTTCCCGTGAGTTAGGTCCTGCAGCCGGAGACTCGGACAACCTTCAAACTCATCCTCAAACACAACCAAAGATCTGCTTGAGATACAAATTTTAATGTTTGGGGACTGTGCAATATCTCTGAATAGCTGGGCCATCTCTGCATGATCTCCGTTGTACTCGTCAAGGCCATCAATGAAGAAGCACATTTTGGTTGAGGGCATCTTCTCCTCAGTCAGCAATTTGAACGCTTCTATCAGATCCCGTAGAGCCCAAGTCCTTGCTGGAGTTTCCCCGGATTGGGGTAGCCGGGCTGATGCCAAATACTCCCTCTGCCATTGCGATGGCAATACAAGTGGAATTAGTTCTCGATTGGCCTCCAGCGTTTGGTACAATAAGGACCGCAAGAGACCTTTCTGGGATCGTTGATCAACCGTGCCACTGTTCCAGAAGAAGAACCCTGCCTTGACAAATGGATGGCCATTTGACCATTGATTGAGAAGGCTCCATGTGTCGGCACTATCGTATATATGCCGCATTAAGGTTGACTTCCCGGAAGCGGGCTTGCCTTGCACCCAGTATAAGCCGTTCCCAGAAATCAACCAATCAGTAAAACTTGGCCATGACCTTCCAGCTTTTAGATCATTAAATATCCACTGGAAGGTGTTCCAGTGCGGGTCAGGAATATCTTCATGACGCTCAGTCATACCAGGGAACCGAAGACTGTAGAGCAAAGAACTTTCGACCTGGTGGATACAAGTCTTGAAGATGGTCGATATAAGTTCCTTAATCGTGCTTTCAAGGTTATTAAACCTGGTATCTTGTTGTAAGGAATCAATGCTTTGGTGCATTCTAAAAGGTGACTTTGTAAGTATATGTACATGACCAAGGACTCTTTACACTTACTTGAGGGAAAGCAGTAGATGTAAGTCCATCTGACTCCTATATGCAGAGAGTCGCTTGGTAAGAACATCTAATTCTTTTTTACTCCAAACGCTTTTCAATGCCCGCTGAAAGCTTTTCCATCTTCGGTGTCCTTGCCCTTGTACTTTCAGCTTGTTCAGATAGGTGACAAGCTCATCATTGATAGCGATGCACTGCTCGCACACAGCATACAAGGCGTGTTCATCCTCAGTCAGGCAACCTGGCTGTCTACCGCGCAGAGAGAGTTTCAACCTCGAGCTTAAATGCTGGAAGTCGTGAGAAACAGCCTCAATATCCCAGTTCTCGATTATGACTCCGCTAGTAGACTTATAGATCTCCTGGCATTTAGATACGATTTGTGTGCCGAATTGGACAAGCTGGATAGCATTGCCAGCAAGAGAGAGTGCGGTCAGTGGATCCATTTCCCTTCTTTTAGTGAAGGATATAGGTGAATTAGAGATACCTGCTCGGCTGCTAGGATAGTGGTGCTTGTGTATAGTTGTGTCGGATGAAGCTGAAAGGCTGACGCATAGCGTAGGAAACAAATATTATGAGATAATATTACATAATGCGTTATATTTCTAATTACCTAGTATTAGTAATTGGTAGCCACTCGTAAGGCTGCGACCGGCAATTCAATATAAAAAGAGCTTAAAAGGTTAAAATAAAAAAGCTTTAATATATATATATATATAATCTATATATTATTATAAAATATAATAATCAAAGTAATATTTATCTAGTATACCTAACATTGTCTGTCGTAGAATCAAGCGATTGAGCGTTAATCGGGAAGATTTGAAGGTGACGGTGAACTCCCATGCATGCAAAATCCCGAGTTGAACGTTAATCGGGTTTACCCCAACCCTATAAAACTCCACCAAACCCATCAATATTTATATAACCAGTATGGCAGAACAGCAACCAGTCCAGGAACCCCGCCATCTCCGACACGTTGAAGCATTTTGGTCCTACTGAACGTGCGTTATGGGGTGTTGATTTGTATGGCAAAGAGATATCGTTTCGCGGTGAGCCCAGCAGCCATTTCTGACCACTTGCGCAGAAAGCACCAAGTCCGACCTGAGCTCCGCAAGCAGATGGATCGACATATTAAAGGGTTCCCATTTATATATGATTATTCGACAACTCCATTGCCACTGGACAGATCGGCCCCACAACTCATAATTTAGGTAGTCGATGGATTGCGGTGCAAGCATTGCCAGCACGATGGCAGGTGCAAAAAGCCCATTAACAAACATGTGTTGCGGTTTGGGGCCTGGTGACTAAAGCTCAGGCATGAGCACGGGCCCACCTTTGGATCGGGACACCCAAGTGAATTTTTCGTACGGGGAGGAGACTGAATACTTATATTCGAGCCGAGTCTGAGCTGGACAGCAAGGGCGCCCTCGACGCAGGCTTCAGCCGCTGCCAGTTTGGGGCAAAGACATTCTCTGTACGAAGCCTTAAGCCATATTCCGACGTCAAATATCTCTGCTTGCTTGACAAAAGGAGAATCTGCGCCCAAAATATCACAAAATATCAGACAAAGGCGAGGACGCTGAACATCTTCTAGGACCATGACATGGCTGAGCTAAAAGGAAATGACGAAGCCATCATCTAGCCTTAGAATCTTTGCGAGACTTGTCGCAGTATAAGCATCGAAACCCTCGCCAATCCGACCGATTTCGAGCATCTCTCTGTCGGGTTACCTCTTCAACAGAGTTAGGCTCCGTGTTGGGTACCCATGGGTACCCAGATGGGTAGGAATTACCCACGCACGTGATTAAAAAAAAGTATATCTTCAAATATATATTCTGTTTTTATTATTTTATATATATTATACCTAGTAAGTATAATACCTCTTAGGTAGTATGAAGGCTCCTGGCTAGTATAAAGGCTCGAAGGCGCCTAGCTAATAGTAGGCGTCGGGTGATTGGGGCACTCGAAGACTAGTACTCGAAAGCTCCTAGCTAGCACAAAGGCTCCTGGCCAGCTTAAAGACTCGAAAGCTCGATGAAGCTCTTCTCTCTCTTCTCTCCCGTTTTGCATAATGGTTTAATTTCGGTAATATATGCCCTTATACGCCAAGGTCTCTTAGCGAAATTAAAAGACCTACCCGGAATGAGGTTCCGGAATCCGTAGCCGACGAGAGACTTAGAAAGAGAGAGAGAGGGAGAGGTTTATCAAACCTTCGTACTAGTAAAGTGCCTTCGAGTGCCAACCTTCCACTGCCCTAATCAAATGCCCTAATCACTCGATGCCTGCTATTAGCCGGGTGCCTTTAAGCCTTCGTATACTAGCCTTTAAGTGCTAGTCTTCGAGTGCCCTAGTCAAATTCCCTAATTACTTAATAAGTTATCTTTAAAGGTATAAATAAAGTATATAGAAATAACTTATATAGAAGTAGAATATATAGAAATAGAGTATCTAGAAATAGCGAACTTAAGGATATATTTTATTTATATATCTTACCTTATATACCTTATACACCTTATACATATTATGCATCTTATGCAAATGGGTACCCAAGCTACCCATAGGTGGGTAACCTTCCCGGCCTACCCACCTATGGGCTACCCAAGGATGGTGAATACTACCCATGGGTACCCACCACCCAACACGGACCCTACGCGCAGCCCTAGGCTAGTCACGGATGTCCCTTAACCTTAGTTAATAACAAGTAGTGCTATACCTCGCGTTCTTCTCGGAGTCCCTCTGCGGTAACGAGGGTAGTACTAGTTACCGAGTATCGCCAGTGGCCCTTCTATAGCCTCTTTAAACGTACTAGGATCGGGAAGGAGACAACATACAATCTCGAGTTCTAGTTATCAGATGTCCCGGGGCACTTCTATATCCCTATCCTTTCCGAAGCGTTAGGTATACGTTCTAATAAGAAGACGCCTGTAGAGGCTATAAACCCCTATAAAGCTAGTGCATATTCCAAGACGCATGTTATGTCTTGTAAGCCGGGTACGCAACTGACCTAGGAGTAAGAGAGCCTACTAGTTAAGACAGTTCACGAAGACAAAACCTAGAAAGAGATAGGACAACAGTTCCTAGGCCACACTCTCCCGTTACTGAAGGAGAACTACTTCACGAATTAAGGGGGACAGCCTCGAAAGCGGGGTCGAAAGCCTAGTGTGAGGCTTGTGGACACTTCGCAATGGGTATTTGCTCTTCCCCCCAGCCCAAGATGAAAAGTTGTAGTGGATTTGAGAGACCAACGTTTGTTAACAGTTTCGCGTTCTCAGGCATATATATTCTACCAACTCAAGTCCTTCGATGAATCGCTCCCCGACTCCACTGTCCTTGGGTATCAATCCAGGTTCAAATGACTACGCAGCGCTGGAAACCCCAATTTCCCCATCGGTCAACCAATCCTGTCACAGATAGTGCTGTCGACTCTCGCAAGCTAGTTGATAATAAGCTAGCTTTTTGAATATATACTCTCAAATGGCTAACCATTTTCCTATTAAGTAAAAGTAGAAGTATTTATACATAAATCCCACAAACCCATCGCGATGCATACTCTAATTCATTACCTGCGTCGTCCCCGTGGTCTTCACAATCCCCGTCCCCCAGTTCCGCTCTTCCAGATCACTACTCCCGTCCCTCAATTTACTCTCACTATCATTCCACCCCCCCGGGTTCCCATCATGCGAACCCCCACTTGTCTGTCCTCTCTCCATATCCGCATTTCCCTCAATCACCGTCGTGACGCCGCCACTCTTCCCGACATCACTCCTTAACGCAAAAGTCTCGGTGTCTCTGCTGCGGATATATCCCGAAGCTCGCCCGTTGAATTTCGGCTGGCGATTCGGGGCGATGGGGTTTGTCCCACTGCCCGTGCCAAGGGTGCCAGAGAAGTAGGCACGGAAGAGGGGCCGTAGGGTCGCGGCGGCAGAGGCGGTGATGCCGATACCTGGTTCGACTGTTGACCAAATCGCCACGTCCATGGTGGAGTAGAGGAAGTCGCTTATGTTGGCCATTCCACTGATATATGGAATCCGAATGATCGTTGCGCTTGAGGCACTGAGGGTTATTCAGCCATAGTCTTTGATTGCCAGGATGGAACGGGGAGAGGAGCGGCTTGATATACTCACATGGCACCGACGGCAAGAATTGCGGCAACGGAGAGTTTGGTGCGCGAGTTCATTTGCAAATTCCAGACCATAAATATGGGAATGACGCCGAGGGTCCAGTCCGCAACGCAGGAGATTGCAGAGTAAGCGTAGAAGGCGTCGACTGTGACCTTCGGGTTGATACAGGTTCCTTCTCCACCGGTGTACTGGGTCCAGAAGTAGGCAGACGGACGACACTGGAGGATAAAGAGAAAGAAGAAAAAGGCCGAGTAGACTTCAGTGACGATTATGACTGCCCAGATGATGATTTTGTAGGTCCGCGCCACGGCGATTCGAAGGAGGAAAATGCCGATGCTGAATTTGAGCGCCATACAGGTTAAGATGTAGACGGGTTCACATGCCCACCACCACTAACGTTGATGATTAGCTCAGAGCTCCTCTTGCCGGTGAATATTCTTTACCTTCAAACCCACGGGGAGCTCCGCCGGTGGAATATCAGCGGCATGTTGGCCCGTTCCGTGATGTACGCCGGAGATGGCAAACGTACTGTAGACGACGAAAAGAGCCTTGTGTGAGTCTCGTTAATATTTTTGCGCATCAGACGTAGAATGTAAGAGGTACTGTACCCAAGCGGCGACGGCAAACCAATCGTCGAGTCCAAACCCCTTGACGATAACAATCCTACAATAGCATCGTAGAACTATTGCCGTGGTGCTCAACGCGAGGAACAAACCAATTATTCCAAGGAGTTCAGGTCCTCGACCCCCCACGGGCACTGTCATGATGAATAGAGAGAAAGTTTGGCTGACTAGATCAGATACTGTGAAGGAACTGGGAGATGGTGGGATGATTTTGATGAGGAACTGTATCAGATATAACTTTTCCATCATCACGGCCGTCGTTGTCTGCCGGCCTGGACCCGTGGGGCTCCTTGAGGCACTAGACCTTTATGCAACGGCACATCCCGCCTCTTTAGTCAGGCCCAGCGTTGCTCTTTAGCCCATTTACCCTCTGATGCATACTTCTAGGGGGGCTATTACGTACGAAAGGGGTCTCAAGTACTTATTGACACCCCCTTGTCTTAATTGCTTTCTGCCTCACTGACTCAGGGAATTTGTGGGGAATTTCGAAGCATTTGAGGCGGTTCCCCTATCCCCCCTTAATGTTTGTTAGTCGGTGGGTCTAAATGACGCAGTCTGATTTAGTGTCGAGAACATTCCTACTTGTTGATTCGCTCCACCACCCTTGTCTCAAACCCACTGAATAACAAAACATTAACGCAATATGTCTTAGGACAGACGTTCGCCCCGCACTTCACGGAGCTGTTGCGGTAAGTACGTCTGTGCGGAGGAGCAGACTCGAGTCATGTTGTCCGCCCAAGGAGCCGGTTTTGCAGATCGTATTTTGGTGGCGTCCTCGGTCACCCATGTCCAAGGAGCCGGTTTGCAGATCGCCTCAACAAGCATTAACCGAGATCTAGACTCAAATCCCACCCCGGTCCAAATCCCGTGATTTCCTGCCTAAAATAAAGAAAAATTAATAACTGGTAACGCGCGCTCCGCACGCCGAGGCCCTGAAACGGGTAGATTGGGATGAATGTTGTCTTCATTCGATCAAGCAAGCATATACAGGAAAGAAGTATGGTGAATGGCACGATGTCTAATACAATTCATGAAATCTAAGTTCTGAAACCTAATATTGAGTTCGTAGGTCCCCTGCAGCCTACTCTTTTACTGGTCAGCTAATGAAAAAGGAAATTTAAAAGCTAAACAACGACCTCGCACGCTTACCTGCTATTGTGCCATTGTGGCCAGATGGACCTGATTTAGTAGTCGGCGTTGAGGACCAGTTAGAGAGGCTAGTTGGTGGGATGGAATGAGTGGAATGCGACGTGGTCAAACCATCCGGGGAAGAGGTGGATTAGGGTTGGTCATGTTCAGTCGCGGCGTGAGCAGATGAAGAATCATCTATGCTGGTCATGGGGCTAGCTGGGTCGTCTACGCCGTCGATATGGGGAGGTGAGGATCCAGATATAATGATATTTCAGGTCGCTTTTGTGGAGCGCCTAGTTTGCATCATTAGGAGTCGTGGTGTTTACTGTCTTAACAAAGTATTGAAATGGTTCTTCTCTTAATCTATGCGTGAGTAGAATGAGGGAGCTTGAGTTGGAAGGAAGACAAAATATATGATAGGCGCGTCTTTGGACACAATTTGACACAGAAGGTCCTGCGATTTATTTCAGTTTATAAAAAGCCAGGGTTCGAAGGACGGGATAGAGTGGCATAGGTTGAAGAAAATGACTTATCTTGAAGTAAAAGTGTCGTTTATTAATAAGGAATATCTTCGTTTCTATAAGCCATGTAGGCTCAGATGTTAAGTTTGAATGCCCCTCATCTTAAAGCCATGTCCTTGTCATTAGATTCATTAGCCATTGGAAGGGACTAAATTTTACCTTTACGGCAGATAAAATAAAGCTTATTAACTGGCCTAGCGGTTTCATGTTTGACAGCTTTCGTAACTGAGTAGCATGGTCGGGAGCTGATCGGGTTCGAATATCATTGGCGAATCAGTGGAGCAGAAGTGTCTGTAAGGCGACGAAAAATTAGAAAGGCTATTTGTAGCGAGCCAAACAACTAACTTTGTTCTCTCCATACAGCTATTGTTTCCCGCTCAAGTCCCTTAAGCCTTTCCATTTCTACGAGCAGTCGCTCGTCTGGGCAGAATCGGAGATCCTCCATAGTAATGCTTTGTAGAAGATAGAGTCCTTCCGAAGATCGGAGTCGTGATAGTTGGACATCTGCAGTCAATATAAGCCTCGCGGCCTTATAAGGCACGAACC
The DNA here is from genome assembly GCA_013054445.1 of Cudoniella acicularis. Lineage (NCBI taxonomy): Eukaryota > Fungi > Ascomycota > Leotiomycetes > Helotiales > Helotiaceae > Cudoniella > Cudoniella acicularis. The sequence continues at coordinate 34,428 of JAAMPI010000227.1, forward strand.
TAGGATAAAGACTCCTAGGATACACGTGACCGTTAGGCTATAACGCTACTATTTGTTACGGCTCTGCAAAGGCACTAGGGCCCTGACGTCACGTGGGGACGTATTTGCAAGAAGGTGCTGTATTATCGAAGAGACTAAGCTAAGGAGAGAAGGAGAGGTTCTCTTGAAGAGAGAAGCTCTATTTAACTATATAAATAGCGCTAGTAAGCGAAGTAGTCTATAAGCGACTCCCCTAGATAGTGAGTCATTCGGTCAGTCGTTAAGTTATTGAATCGACTATCGATCAGAAGGACAGGCTATTATCAAGTCATTGAATCGACGAGCGTCAAATCAAGTTATTACGTCGACTATTATCAAATCAATCTATCCTGGCGCCAAGGCGTCGACGAACTAGGTCTGTGACAGATAGTTATTAAGCGTAGAAGCTTAGTATATTATAAATAAAGAGAATTAAAATATAATATAAGATTATTATAAAAGGTTAAGTACGAAGCTCCTAACTACTAAAGAAATCTCTTTACTTATATAGATCTCTAAACCCTAAGGATAGTCTGGCCTAGCTAGACTAGCCCCTAGTCGTAGAAAGTCGTGGCTAACCCGACTATCCTGACTATCCTGACTATCCGCTTATGTCATGTGACTCGTCACGTGACACTCATGACTTAGGACCCTGGTTCTCTGTACTGTCCCCTTTGGTCGCAGCCCAGCCTCAGGCCTGGGCCTGCACGTGTGTGCAGATTCGTGACACGAGACCCCGCACAACCTGTCACAGTTTGCAGCAACCAGCATCTGCAAAGCTCCAGCGCACGATCCTCATCTATGCAATATTTACCTCCTCCGCATTCCTACCGTATGTACGTCGTACTTTACTGCACAATACATTCGTGATTATCCTGTTAGGGAACTAAGACGCGCACTTCGACAAGGCTCACTGCTCCGACTGCCTGATTAACTGCCTTATTTGTGGTATGTCTTTGACTGTCTTGGCTACAACTATCTAGGCCTGGTCGCAAAATCCGTTTTAACAGTTGGCGCTAATTAATAGAGGCTCATTTATACGAGGCTTTCACATCTCACCTTACAAATGGCCGATCTTTACAATACATGCGTTTTGTATAGCACCATAGCTTACCTGATCTCCATCCCAGTGTATCTTGTTCTAAATCTCTGGTGGCCGAACCTCGCCATCTTTGTTTACATTGTGGCTACTGTATTAGTGGTGGTGACAATTGCGGGACCAGTACTGGTTCTGATTTATGTCTACTGGTGTCGATTGTGTCCTTGGTGGCCTGCAGTACTTAGTTGCATTCAAACTATCGTCTTCGGATCCCCGATTTTCAAATACTTTTCGAAAATTTACACTATCCAAACTGTCATCTTCGGATCCCTTTTCAAATACTTTTCGAAAATTTACACTATCCAGACTCCTCGCTTTGGATGGCAATCATCTGCGGAGCGTCCTCAGATAATGGACACGTGTATAGCTAGCAGCCTCTGTGAAAAATGCTTCCAGATAGTCAGTGCCTCTGGTCTCCTGGCCGGGTCTATGTGGATCGTCACCAAACGGCTCGAATGGCACAATTTTCACTCCTCTCTGCAAGATCTAGAGCACAGTTCTTCGCTAGTGCTCTGCCACTTGTGCGCTATTCTATGTTATGCCATACCAGAAATAACCCGTCAAGATATTGAGGGTGAGGATAAGAGACTTGAGGAAGAACTTCAACAGCTTGAAACTAGTCACCTTGGAACCTACGATATGAGTCGTATTGAGCGCCAAGAGCAGATCCGCAAGACCATGCAGCTAAGGATAATGATACGCAAAAGAGGAAGCAGTCTTTTGGGTAACGAGGATATATACTACATACAGTTGTGGCGTGGTGAGGCTAAGCTATGCGAGGAGTTTATGATAAATAAAGGTAGTTATCACTCTTAGTTGCTTCACAAACTATTACTGATTTTGTTTAGTATCCCTCCAAGATCAGAGCGCAATCATCGAGTTCTCGCTTTCGACCGGCTCCCCGACTTCCATGTCGCTTGCCAAAGGTTGGTTGGATGAATGCAAAGAAAAGCATGAAGATTGTCATTCTCGAGGAACGGACCAGGAGTTCCTGCCTACCAGACTTATCTGCGTTGGCGACGCTGCTGACTGGAGAAGGCTTTACCTTCACGAGACCTCTCGGACTTCTCCGAACGATATTGACATCAGATATCTAGCCCTTAGCCATTGCTGGGGCGGGACAGTAAGGTGTATGCTTACTTCAGACAACTATGACCAAATGTGCAAGAGTATCGATTATAACGAGCTATCACGCAATTTCCAAGACGCTATATCCTTCACTCGCCAAATCGGTTTCAAGTACATTTGGATTGATTCGCTCTGTATTATCCAGGGGTCCGCGAAGGATTGGGAACATGAAGCAAAGGAGATGTGTAATGTCTATACCCACGCTGTCTGCACCATTTCTTCAAGCGGATCTGCCACCTCAGACGGAGGCTGTTTTCACAATCGGAACCCTCTTCTATTGGTGCCATGTAACCTGCGATTTTCAGACAATAAAGCTTTGGCAATTAACCCAATACAACACGCCGCCAGTAACAGTAGCATGACCTTTGCCAACGAAGTCGATGGCGGTCCGCTCAGCAAACGTGCATGGGTCTTCCAAGAAAGACTTCTCTCGCGACGAATTGTGCATTTTGGGGCTACCTTCCTGTTCTTCGAATGCGGTACTCTCTTCGCATCCGAAGATGTCCAGATTGGAACGAGACATATGCCCTCAGATTCTGCCTCACAAGGCAATACTGCTGAGTGGGGTTTCTTCGACAACTGGTCACGCAGGCTAGGCTTTTCATTCAAACAATCGAGGAGTAAAGAGGTAGGCTGCGAAAGTTCCACTTGGGTCGCGGCCTCGCAATATAACCCTGTAACTGGCTATCGTGCCGCTTTCGACACCCTCCGACAGAATAAGTTCTCGGAACCGACCCAGGAGCAACGATTCCAGCTTCACCAACGTTGGTTCGAGCTTGTAGCTATGTATACCAGTGCTCAGATGACACAGTCCTCAGACCGCTTGGTTGGCATATTAGGCATTGCAAAGGGCATACAGGGTGACAAGAACCAGTCGGAGTATTTAGCTGGCTTATGGAAGCACCATCTTCTGCTCGACATGCTGTGGCATCTTGCAGAAGTCCCAAAGGAGCGACCAATCCCGCATCGTGCGCCTTCCTGGTCATGGGGAGCCGTTGATGGGAAAGTCTGCCAGAAAATATTTACATCAGGCGATAAGACAAAGTTCTACAAGATGAGAGAAATAGCCCAAGTGTGTGGTCACGATGTCACGGAATCTATAATCTACACCGAGAACTCAAGTAAATTGATTGTTAGTGGACATATAGATTTGCGTTGCCCAGCTTTACTCCCCATCGAAAGCGCCGTACAAGACCCATCAACCATCAGAGTCCGAGGACCTGAGGGTATCTTTACTGCAGAATTTGTTCCTGATACTCTGTTTGCGGAACCCCTCTCAAATCTCTTTTGTGCTGAGATCATGAGGATATGGAACTACAAAGCTGGCCCTTCTGAAGCTTTTAGTTCTTTTGCAATTTTTACTATTTCAAGTCATGGAATTGTCTTACAACATGCACCTGACGATAAAGGGGGCGATTTTTATGAGCGGGTTGGCAGATTTTGGGTGGATATGCCAACTCAAAGCACCTGGGGGGATTTGGATTCGATTAGTGATCCAATGGGCGAGGTTGGATATTTCGGTAATATTCAAGACAAGATAATAAGGATTATATAGTCCTAGAATTAAGGAACAAGCGATTTACTAGGTTTAAAGCTCCTCCACGGCCTTGCTGTACACCAAAATTTCAATACTTAACTCTGAATATTTCTTGGCACCTCGTTCTAAAAAAAAAAATTAACTGAGTCCTGTTCACAATCTGGAAGTGGAAAGCTACGGCTATACTTGCGTCGACAATGCTGGCCATATTTCAAGATCTAGAAGCGGCAGTTCAGTTAGATTTGACAACGTGTTATATTATGGATAAATATGTAAATTCTTTTTGAAATGTTACTTGATAAATATAAATATAGAGTCCTTAAAATTATTCCGGCACACGTAAACCACATCACCCATTCAATGGAATCCCCACCTACTCCACCAAAACAAACTGTTCTAAAGCCGCTACAACCTCACTAATCTTGAGGCTCGATTTATGGAGTCGGGAAACCATCACAGTTCCTAAGGCCGTTCTCACCCAGCTCAGGTTTTGGGATAATGATCCTTCATCCTTTTTCATCATCGAAGTGACAACCTCTTCATCAAAGGATCCCTTCACTCGACTATTCCGCCTTCTCCACAATGCCTCTGGGGGAGATACGGCCGTTAAATTGATACGCTTACGGCTCGGCCAGATCGGCCTCTACAGATTAAGGACGAGACTTGAGCGTTGCCAACTTCGCCTAGACACTGATATTGAGAAAGAGTTCGTAAGTCACATTCAGTTTAGCATATGATAATATGAAAATACTAGTGTATTGTCAAATACTATATTGAGTTAAGCACGAAGCTCCTATCTAAGGAAAACCTGTTTATTATATAGAACCTTCCTCCTCCTGGCCCGATAGCCCGATAGCTCGGCCAGCTAGTCCACTGACCAGAGACCCGACGCTTCAGTCCATTGGTCCCTTCTAGTCAGGTGATCCTGTCACGTGACTCTCATGCCTTACACCCTGTATTAGATTTGGTCGACTCTAGCTGGTCGGATGAGTGGTATCATCAATACAAGCAATAGCAACACAGGGATCGTCCGGAGGGCTTAATTAGGGTAAATCGAGTATATTATCAACTATATAGAATCNAAGATCAGGTCGTCGGGCCANATCTCTAGACTACAAGTGAGACGTGCCCTAAAGCACGTGCTNGGTGCTATAGTAGCCTCAGGCTGCCAGGCACACACTTCAACAGTGTAGCGCTATATGCGACAGGAGGCTGCGACGCGGCCCCTAACCCCTTATCACGTGACCTAGCTTACTAGCACTCACCTCCTGTATATAAGGCCCTCAGGGCCACCTCTTCCTTCTTCTCCCCTTAGCTTAGTTTCTTCGTAAATATAGCACCTTCTTGCAAATATGTCCCCACGTGACGTCAGGGCCCTAGTGCCTTTGCAGGGCTGTAACATCTAGATTATCTCAAAGAGGGTTTGATAGGATTAAGTCTTATATCTTTGATATTAAGGGATTTGTATTAGTGGTTGATTTAAGGATAAATTATAAAAGGAAGGCATCGAAAAATCGACGCCGACGCGTCTCGCTTAAGTGGGCATGGAGTAATGGCCCCTACTCTTACATCATGTGTGTTGAAATCTCAAGGTCTACCGAGTCAAAAACGAGTGTATTCCATAAAGGAGAAGAAGATGACTACTGTACAGGAAGGGCTTCCAGAGCCTATAATTATGGGCGTGGCACCAGGCTAAAGCGTACCCTGAAACGGGTCTGCGACCCGAATCGCAACAATGTGAGGCCCGTTCATGCATGCACGTGACTACCGGTCGCTAGGAGACACTTCACAGCGAAAAATCCAACCACCCATCTGGACTAAAACAAGGTGGTGACCCTTTCGTCCCATGGACTAACTCATAATGCATTACAGGGGATGAATAACGCAACTATAAAATGTGCGACCAAGTGGAGCTATTTCAAATGTAACAGAAAACTCTGCAAGCGCAAGCTAATCGCAAAACTGCTCTTACTCTTGACTGACTAAGAACTATCTACCTCCCGATTGTCCTCGCCGAACAAAAATCTATGAAAATCCTTGCCGCCATCCCCTTCTCCTCTCCCTCTTGCACCAAAAGTCAAGAACAAAATATCGAAAGTCCAAACAGAAAGTTCTCATGGGAAAACACCCCTCCAAAGAACAATGGGGCGTACCTCGAGGATGATTTTTGATAGCTCTGCCGTTACCGCGAGAAGTCCGTTCGATCGAAACGATGGAGCTACATTGGCGATTCTGCCGTGGTTGGAGATAGGGAACACAGAAATGTTTTTGGGTTGCTTGGGGTCGCGTGCGTCGGATCTGTCGCGGAATATACCAACAGAGGTCGTGCTTCTATTTGAGACGTCTGCTCCTCTGCTTATTTCAACTTTTGCGCAGGACGTGGAGGTGGAGGTGGAGGCGGAGTGCAAGTGCAAGTTCCGCAGGGACAGGTGCAGTCGAACATTGGATCACTTGGTGCTGCCATTGAAGTTCCGCAGACCTCGTCTGTATCTCGTGGACGCGGTGGTGGGTTCGAGTACATCTCCTCACAGCAGTTGCACCTTGAATGGCCACAGTCCGGAAATTCTTCGCCCCACACTTCTTCGTTGACCTCGCGGTAGCAACTGCAACATTTCCACCAACAGCTCATAGCATTTGATGTGTGCTATTGATGCTTAGGTGATAACTGCAGGAGGAAAAACAGGTATTAATTCGAACAAGTAATTGATGAAAGGATGAAACCTTCACCGAGGATTCTACTGAAATGTAACTTGCAATCCGGGGCCAATTACTGCTTCATATATGTTTCCCGTTTGATACTTTGCCTTGTTGGTCTGCCGTCTGATTTGTCTTCAATAGTTGGGATCATGATTGGACGCCCATTCGGTGAGTGCCCTGTCGTGCAACCTCCCCGACAGCCTCAACAAACGCCTCAGCCACCACCTCTAAGTGCTTCGCCACTTTTCGTTCACCGCTGTCAATGTTTTAAAGTGAAAATGCTGTTGGTTTCTTCCGGTAGTTATAGTCGCACAGGCGTACACGAAGCACCTCTCAGAACGACATCCCGACTCATTACAACACAATATGGCCGACCCGCTAAGTATTGCTTCAGGTGCCATTGCAGTGGTCTCTCTTGCCATTCAACTTGTCGGAGTTACTCAAAATTGTGTTGCCTTTTGGCAATCGTTGCGCACAATTGATGATAAAGCAAAAAGGCTCCAGGATCACCTTTCCTTGATTTTCACCATTGCAAATGGTATCATTGAAGTATATCAAGAACAACCTAATATTCAATGCGGTGAGGCAGTGGTTAAAGCCTTGCAATCTTGTAAGGAGAGAACGGAGAGTCTTGAGGATCTCCTCAGAATTCGTGGACCACTTCAAGGTGGCGGCGTGGTGAGAAGGAGATGGAGTTCATTCAAGACCCTGCTTAAGGATAAGGCCATTGTTGAGATTGAGTCTCAACTAAGAGGAGATGTCACAATGCTCCTGCTTGCCTTACAGCCTTTTTATCAGTTCGTCGTCCTGGCTTTTATTCATGCCGCTTTTCTAACCCGACAGCAGTCAGGTTCACCGGCGCGACTTGAAAGAAATATTTAACGCATCAACGTCAGCGGCAACTCTGACCAAGCAAAGGTCTTCAGAGCAAAACACGAAACACCAGGCAAGGTCATCCGTCGCGAACACTTTATCCCTTTATCATAACGGCAGGGAAGATCTAATCCAATTCTGCAATCACCGGTTTGCATTCAAAGTAGACTCATATACTATCATCGAGCGTATAATTCGTGCCGTGGGTTGGTATCTACCTTCTAGCTGGAGAAACCCTCTTCGTTATCATCGGTTTGGACTTTTCTACATCACGACAAGACAGAAGGTTCATTTCGGGACCAATTCCAACCTCCGATACTTTAGGACTAGATTTAAGCTTCTAATACCTCTTTTATCATTTCAAATACAAACATCGAGTTTCCCCTGGTCATTAACATCCTTTCCCATCGTGCCTTGCGAATCTCAAATCTTCATGCTCTGCGCAGATGGCAATTTAGAACTAGTAAAGCACTGGTTCAGGAACTCGTGGGTGTCCCCCTTTGTAGTAAACCAACACGGCGAGAATCTCTTACACGTAAGGGACAAACTCCATTTATTCATCGCCGAGCCTTCTAACCCATCCAGTGCGCAGCCCGCTATGCCCAAGCGGACCTCGTCCTCCTCCTCCTCGACCTCGGCGTGGACGGCGCCGCCTACGGTGACAACCTCCTCACACCCCTCGAACACCTCGCCCGCAAAATCCGCATGAACTTCGCCTACCCCTCCAAAGTAGTCAATACCATCCGTGCCCTCGTTGAGCGCACACATTGCCAGCCCCTCCTTCCCGTAACCAGCAACGCCGTGTCGCCCTACCGCGGCCCCGAGGAAGGATTCGCCTAGCTGTTCCGCTCCGAATACAGCTCCGTTAACCTCGAAGATATCGATTCCGAAGGCTGGACACTCCTCGGCGACGCGGCGTTCAATTTTGGGTGGGCCACGCAGCTGTGTGTCGATGATCCACCGCTGGGATGGCAAACTCGATATCTCATCCGCGCAGGGGCAGATCTGCATGCAACGAGCACGTTGGGTAGATTAACGCCGCTTGATGCATTTTTGCGTGGTTGTACTGCACATGGCGTTGACCATGCTCGTGTGTTTCTTGACGTTTTGAGACGATGCGATGGCAATTTACAGGCGTACGCAAGGAAGGAACAGGAAATGCACAGCGGGGAGCACTTGATTTATACGAGCTGGGATAATGATCTGTGGCGCTGGATCCCGACTAAGCGGCGTGTGGTGTATGAGTATGGTGAGAGCGCGGATCAATTGCAAATATGGCTTGAGGATTATGATGCTCTTAGCTGGTTCCACTGCGGAAGGTTCGATCTGGAGATATTTTTGGTGACTAAGCCGGCGCAGAGCGCGTTGAGATGGGAGAATATTTGTAAAAGGGATGATAAGGAGTTCTTGCTTCCTTCGCCTGCCACAATGACTGGCTCCGAGAAGAGCGTGGAGAGAGTGAAGAAGTGGAAATGGACAATTAAGGGCCTAATGAGTTTGACAAATCATTGGATGGGATTTCTTATGCTCACGCTGGTGGTGAACTATGGATTTCATTTGTATTTGAAATTTTTGAAGTTTTGAAGTCCCCATGTGCGCAGGAATATGTATATGGGAGTTTTCAAAATACGAACAAGAGAATCCACTCTACATCTGTTCAGCCCACTTGCCGTAGGCTAGTTATAACTTACCAATAGAATTATGCTTTTTGAGAACCAATTAAATATTTAAAGATATAATATAGGAACAGAGTCCTTGTAGACTTCCTCAATGGCCCGCCGTCAAGAGTCTTTATCTTGTCCTATGTATCGTGATTGAGCGTGTTGCGGTTTGGGCCGCAGACCCGTTTCAGGGTACGCTTTGGCCTGGTGCCACACCTATAATTATAGGCTCTGGAAGTCCTTCCTGTATAGTAGTCATCTTCTCCTTAATGGAATACGCTCGTTTTTGACCCGAATCGCTTGGAATTTCAACAGAGCTGTTGAAGTGTGTGCCTNGCAGCCTGAGGCTACTATNGCACCTAGCACGTGCTTTAGGGCACGTCTCACTTGTAGTCTAGAGATATAGCCCGACGACCTGATCTTNGANTCTNTANAGTTGATAATATACTTGATTTNCCCTAATTAAGCCCTCCGGACGATCCCTGTGTTGCTATTGCTTGTATTGATGATACCACTCATCCGACTAGCTGGAGTCGACCAAATCTAATACTATACTAGTAGGTTGTGGTTGTACGTGACGTGATCACGTAATCACGCTTACCGCATTAGGACTAGCCCACCAACATGTGACTCACTTCCTGTATTTACACCCCTCCGAATAGCTTCTTTGCTATTCGAGCATCATATAATACAACACCGCACAGCGCATATCTGATCGACCTACGACAGTGATATGCAGTGCACCGTATTGGATGATACCGACAACAACAAGAGTCTTTTGAAAAAGCAGAACTTCCGGGTCGTTGGTCACGGTGGCAATTGAAGGGATTTGTGTTTGAACTTCCTTCTCATCATAGAAATGTGCCCCAGTACAATGTGGTGGCGGAGTTGGCTGGTGATTTCCCTAAAAAAGAAGAGATGCCTTGAAGGTGATAATTTCGCGAGGATTAATCAGGCAGTCCTGCCATGAGTCACATGACAGTAATGGATAGATGAACATCAAAGACCTCCAATGCTACTCGATATAATTTTTATACCTCAAGTACCCTATACATACCACTTATATACCCTTTTGCCTGCCACTCACTTGACTCAAATGCTCAGTCTTTGAAATATGCCACTAATATGTCTGAGAACTGTAGAGATGGTTATATTCCTCCCTATGCTAACCCCGAAAGCGGCGAAGCCCGACCTATTACCCTGTCGCGGCTTTCTGCCCCCCTGCTTCGCTCTATAGGACTATTCTCGCTTAGAAATGAGAATATTTAAAACTTTTAAAGGTACTCGTATGGCTTTATTGCTGCTTTAAACCAGTATGGCTGATTACACTAAGATCAGTTGTACCATGATCAGTTGTACCATGATCAGTTGCACGATCAGATACACCACGATCAATTTGAAACTATCCCCACTTGTAAGCGACGACAAGATAAGGGGTATATACTAAACGTAAAATATCCCTATAGTTCACCGATAAAATGTGGACTAGGTGGCATATCAGCAGCATATCTCAAAAACCGACGCTTCGAGCTTTTATAGTAGCACAAGAAAGGCATATAAATGAAATTTAAAAGACACTTGAGGCACTAACATTAGTTCGAGTGGTATTTCAGGTATTCAACGATAAATGAATAATATGTAATAGAGAGGAGCGCAACATGATTTGTCTTTTTCTTGTGGACCTTGGCAGGACCCCGAAGTCATCATCGTATTTTTTCGCGATATTAAGATTATACCTAGTTACAAAAGTCTGAAACTCTGTCATAGTTTTCGCCTTAACAGGTAGCAAAATTATAATTACTCCTTAAAATTCAGAATCAGTGGTGACCACTTATAAATTAATCGTTCGAGTGTAATCTTGACTTAGCATTTAAGTTTTTGTAACTGTATTACTTGTCAGCTACTCCACACCAAGTTTAGGCCGACGACATAAGAAACACAAAACCCAGTTAGTTAGTCACCTCTACTAAAAAACCTATAACTACTTGACATTAAAGGGGTAGCGAGCACTCGGTAGGTCTTCCCGAAGACAGGATATGCTAAGGGTTACCCCAACAACTACTCGCTAACATTTCGCTCCACCAATCACATTCCTTCCCTCGCACATTCCCCGATTCCATTGGATGCAGGAACACATGGTCTCCCGTCTCTAAGACCAAAACTTGATAACCTCCCTCTCCTCTGACGTAATGTACAAACAACAGAAAAAACCCGGTCCAAATACCACCGTTTAAATAATTGTATCACTCCTACGTACACGATACAACATCCCCAAAAAAATTTTTAAACTCCTCAATTGCATCTCCAACAATGGCAGACGCCGCCGTCTCCGCGCCCCCAAAACAACACCCCGGCGAACGCCTCGCCACCTTCTTCTCTAACCTCTTCACAACCCTCATCGGAATCTCCACCCTCGGCGCATCCATAACCTTCGCCAAAATAGTCCAATCACCCATCCCCCCCTTCTACGGCCCCTTCTCCTTCCACACAACCCAAGCTCACCTCTCCATCTCCTGGCTCCTCTTTGTCCTCAACCTAGCCATCACCGCTTTCGCCGCCTGTGGGCTCGTGTTGTATCGCCCCCGGGTGGTGAGCGATTTCGGGACCCAGGATAGTAGGGATAGGAGGATTGTCATGTGGTATGCGAGTGCTGTTAGCGCCCTGCTTTTTGGCATCTTGATTTCCGCTTTTGTGTTCTTGGGCTTGGTCGTCGTTAGTTATGGTGGTGCGGTGGGATGGGCTGCTGTGGCTATCACGGCCGTCGTGGGCGCGTTGGGTATGGGAATTATTGTTTGGCAGAGTCCGATTGGGAGTAAGGCTATTGGAGGGGAGGGATCGAGTACCGGGAGGCAAAGCACAAGGCTGGATCAATATGGCAGTCCGCCGAGGATGGGAAGTTTTAAGAACGGCGTGATCTATGAAGAGGGGGCTGTCTACGATGATGGAGAGGCGTATGATGATGGGGGAAGGATGAGCAAGAGCTATGGAGACGTTGAGCAGAGTAGTATTGCAAGGCCCATGGTTGCTGAGGTTCCTTCGTATTTAGCCGATATGCGGAGGATCAGGGCGAGTCGGATATCGGGGGATTCCGGCTATGATGGAAAGTATTAATCTTTCACGTGTGATTTTAGGTATCTCGGGGATTGATATCCTTTGAAGGTGGCATTTGGGGCATGTGCCAATAATTATATGTTTACTTACATAAGCACGGAGCTCTTGTCAAATCCACATTCACGGTATATCTCTACACTGGCTCGACCTCTTTGCCAAATTTTCTCACCAGAAACTTTCAGGACGCATGTCCTTCTCATATTTTCTGGATTACACCTTAATCTGAGACGATGCCAAGATATGTGCCAGAATCTTCGTCCTCCATTTCCGTAAGATATCTTCATCTCAAAATATGGCGACCCCTGAGGATTAATGATGTTTTCTGTTTTCAGAGAATCTTTCAAAATCTTCCAATCTGAACCGGATCATATATAACGCTCTGGCGTGTCTGATATTTCAAGTGTCAATCGTGATGGTTGTTGTCGTTTTAATGCCCGCGTTCCAATCCACGCCATCGGCCTTCTCCGGCAATTTGGGAATATTGCGAAGTTGCGCTTGGCTTTCGTTCCTCTCTTGAAATGCACGCCTTGAAAGACCGAATCTTCTTCGAATGTGATCCCGCTCCTGTTGACTACCTCCGGCTGAAATTTCGGTCGTCACCCCAACTCGACTCAGACCAAGCATTTCGGCGAACTCCACACTGTAGTCTTGCGCAAGAACAAAATTTCTACCTTTCATGTTGTAGCTTTCACTTGAAGACCGCTCCTCTTCATCGATGGTTGTGTCGAATCGCTTGCTGGCAAACAAGAAAAAGCTTTTGAACATGGGTCGAAGGGTTGCGATGTTGGAAGCAGTGATTGCAATAGCGGGTTCGACCATTGACCACTTCACCAGGTTGATGCCCTCCCAGGACCAGTCGTCAGTTTTAGTCAGGCTCTTAATATAAAAAATTCGAACAATCGTAGCTGAGCTCGCACTGTGGTGGTTGTTAAATTGAGGGCAAGAAAAATTAGACAGACAAGACTTACAAAAATCCAAGCGAAAGAATTAACACGACAGAGAGCTTGGTGCGTGGATTCATTTGCATTTTTCGAACGAAGAAAATTGGAAGAATTCCAAAAGACCAGTCAGTGACAGCAGACATTGCAGCATGAGCGTATGTGACATTTGAGAGGATCGGACTGCGTAGGCATTTGCCTTCTCCTCCACTAAATTGTGACCAAAGATGACTGATGGGGTCGCATTGAAAGACGAGGAAAAAAAAAGTACATCGTGCTGAAGATCATGACCACGACAAGAGTTGTGTAGATGACCCAGACTTGATACCGTTTACTCGAGAGACGCAAAAAGTAAACACCAATGGAGAGTTTTGTGACGGCTGTGGTAACGACATATAAAAGTTCGCAAATGAAAATGTACTGCGTCATATTAGAAACGGGAAAGCCAAAGATATTTTCTCCATCCGAACCTTGAATCCAATCACTTTGTCAGGGGTAGGAATGTTTTGCATGTGCGCACCAAGTCCGTAATTTATCGCGACCAGGCAGAGGGAACAGAGCATGGTGAGGAGAATCTGCATGCAAATTTCAGCGAACTGTGATAGAGATAGAATTGGAAGTATAATCCCACCATTGCAGCAATCATGAGCCAGTCTTCCCTTCCGATGAATTTCAAGATGCCAAGTCGTACGTAGAAGCGGAGGGTGAATGAAATCCAGGTGAGGGACAATGCCATAACGGCAATCCCGGTGACCTGAGCGCCGCGCCATACACCTGTATACATGTTGAATCGTGGTCAAGTAATTCGAATTACCGACAGACGAGGGAGGACAGGAATTTCAAGACGAGCTCTGGCCGTGAATGTCTGGCCGACGTCGACTTGGAAGTGGTGTTGAGCATAAGCAAAAGCGAAAAGAGCAAACCGAGCATGGATCAGAGGGATGTGCAGCACTTAAAGACCAAGAATGCGGCGAGCCGCTGTCAAGCTGAGAATCGCAAGAAGATCCCAAGAAGGGAGAAGTAGAAGCTGGAAGAAACGCCATCTTTTGCCCAAGGCGTCGTGGTCGAACCTTCCTCTATCACCGGCTCCCTCGGTCAGGAAGGATAAACGTGCAAGGGAGGAGCGATCACGACAAAAGTAACTAGTGGCTTATTGCCCTATGCGACAGACTTTGGAACCATCCCCGAAAAGAGTTCACGGAGTATGAGTTCCTTGACCACTTCTAGGCGTTTGTCATAAGCTGGAAATCCTGGTGCACCAGTAGTTCCACCCAGCCTGATGGAAACCTGATAGCTGTAGTAATTGTTAAGTAGCAGCCGGATCGCCGCTGATACCAACCCGCGACCTGCCAATAATGCAGTGGAAGAGCTTTGCGTGCAGACGCAGCCGTAATTTTGATTGGCGTTGGCAAGGTGATTCACCCCACGATCGACAAAGCTATTGAAGGCGGGAACTAAGGTGGCTTTTAGGGGAGAAGGTGAGCAGGGTTCTCGCAGCGGTCGAGGACAGGATAAGCGAGGAGCGGAAAGGGGCTCGGAAAACAAAACCTGGGTCGTGAGGTGAGATAGGAGCCTGTAGATACCTTTCCGTGGTGGCAAAAGGAATTTAGATAACGGATTGCGCACCGGATTGTCGCACCTTATTTGAGAGACATACTGTTTGAAAAATTGCATCGTAGTTTCGGGGATTTGTGAATGTGCTTGCGGCAGAGCGGTGAACTTAAGCGGCTTAGAACGGGGTCTGTGCCACAGAATCCCTATCAGCACCTCAAAGAATCAACATCGTGTGAACGTACGAAAACTATTGCAAAAAAGGGAAGATACCAAAATTTATCGCTGGATGAATTTTGGCTGATGGAGGGTGTTGCGGACTCAGAAATGTCCCTTAATTCCGAACTCGTGACTTTCATATTCCTTGAATCGATTTCTTCAATTGTTTTTGGAAGTCGTTCTGCTTGCTGCTTCTTTCCCGTTTTTCGGTGGCGCAAAAAACATCCCTTGCGAAAATTAACTGCCAGGGGCGCCGAGAAAGGAAGGCCACGGCACATAGACGGCGATATGCAATTTTTTCCATCGCTGAAAAGAGATCCTGGAAGTTCCACCACGGCCCGTGCGACAAGGAGAATGAATGTGTTTAGTCAGCCCTTGAGGTTCGAGTTAGCAGCGACAATTATCGAGGAGGCACGAACCCCGCCCCAAGGGCCCGTATCATTCGTAGTATCAACATGAATAAACAATTCGCAAAGTGAACACCGATCTCGTATCTCGTGGATCGCTATTTAAGTAAAAGAACTTCGAAGTCGAATCGACATCTTCGAAAGGTAATACTGAACATTTATATTCGTCTATCATATCATAACACACTCCATATATGTACTCCATCCCCAACCCCACCAATCAACAACCAAAAAAATCAAAAACATGCTCTCTCTCCCACTCTCTCTTACGCAACCTTAATTTTCAAATCATACCAAAACCAAAACCAAGAAATCA